>JBBHAA010002994.1:0-122281 GCA_037953035.1 Aquarana catesbeiana
AGTTCTTTCTGCTCCCCCCTCCTCTCCACCTCTGTTCTTTCTGCTCCCCCTCTCCTCTCCACCTCTGTTCTTTCTGCTCTCCCCTCCTCTCCACCTCTGTTCGATTCTGTTCTTTCTGCTCCCCCCTCCTCTCCACCTCTGTTCTTTCTGCTCCCCCCCTCCTCTCCAACTCTGTTCTTTCTGCTCCCCCCCTCCTCTCCAACTCTGTTCTTTCTGCTCCCCCTCCTCTCCACCTCTGTTCTTTCTGCCCCCCTCTTCTCCACCTCTGTTCTTTCTGCTCCCCCCTCCTCTCCACCTCTGTTCTGTTCTGTTCTTTCTGCTCCCCCCTCCTCTCCAACTCTGTTCTTTCTGCTCCCCCCCTCCTCTCTAACTCTGTTCTTTCTGCTCCCCCCCTCCTCTCCACCTCTGTTCTTTCTGCCCCCCCTCCTCTCCACCTCTGTTCTTTCTGCCCCCCCTCCTCTCCACATCTGTTCTTTCTGCTTCCCCCCTCCTCTCCACCTCTGTTCTTTCTGCTCCCCCCCTCCTCTCCACCTCTGTTCTTTATGCTCCCCCCCCTCCTCTCCACCTCTGTTCTTTCTGCCCCCTTTCCTCTCCACCTCTGTTCTTTTTGCTCCCCCCTCCTCTCCACCTCTGCTCTTTCTGCTCCCCCCTCCTCCTCTCCACCTCTGCTCTTTCTGCTCCCCCCTCCTCCTCTCCACCTCTGTTCTTTCTGCTCCCCCCTCCTCTCCACCTCTGTTCTTTCTTTCCCCCCCTCCTCTCCACCTCTGTTCTGTTCTTTCTGCTCCCCCCCTCCTCTCCCACCTCTGTTCTTTCTGCTCCCCCCTCCTCTCCACCTATGTTCTGTTCTTTCTGCCCCCCCCCCTCCTCTCCACCTCTGTTCTTTCTGCCCCCCCTCCACTCCACCTCTGTTCTTTCTGCCCCCCCTCCACTCCACCTCAGTTCTTTCTGCCCCCCCTCCACTCCACCTCAGTTCTTTCTGCTCCCCCCTCTTCTCCACCTCTGTTCTGTTCTGTTCTTTCTGCTCCCCCCTCCTCTCCACCTCTGTTCTTTCTGCTCCCCCCCTCCTCTCCAACTCTGTACTTTCTTCCCCCCCTCCTCTCCAACTCTGTTCTTTCTGCTCCCCCTCCTCTCCACCTCTGTTCTTTCTGCCCCCCCTCCTCTCCACCTCTGTTCTGTCTGCTCCCCCCCTCCTCTCCACCTCTGTTCTTTCTGCCCCCCCTCCTCTACACCTCTGTTCTTTCTGCCCCCCCTCCTCTCCACCTCTGTTCTTTCTGCCCCCCCCTCCTCTACACCTCTGTTCTTTCTGCCCCCCCTCCTCTCCACCTCTGTTCTTTCTGCCCCCCCCTCCTCTCCACCTCTATTCTTTCTGCTCTCTCCACCTCTGTTCTTTCTGCCCCCCCCCCCCTCTCCCCCTCTGTTCTTTCTGCTCCCCCCCTCCTCTCCACCTCTATTCTTTCTGCTCTCTCCACCTCTGTTCTTTCTGCTCCCCCCTCCTCTCCACCTCTGTTCTTTCTGCTCCCTCCTCCTTTCCACCTCTGTTCTTTCTGCTCCCTCCCTCCTCTCCACCTCTGTTCTGTTCTGTTCTTTCTGCCCCCCCCCTCCTCTCCACCTCTGTTCTTTCTGCTCTCCCCTCCTCTCCACCTCTGTTCTGTTCTTTCTGCTATCCCCTCCTCTCCACCTCTGTTCTTTCTGCTCTCCCCTCCTCTCCACCTCTGTTCTGTTCTTTCTGCTATCCCCTCCTCTCCACCTCTGTTCTTCTCTTTCTGCCCCCCTCCTCTCCACCTCAGTTCTTTCTGCTCCCCCCTCCTCTCCACCTCTGTTCTTTCTGCTCCCCCTCTCCTCTCCACCTCTGTTCTTTCTGCTCTCCCCTCCTCTCCACCTCTGTTCGATTCTGTTCTTTCTGCTCCCCCCTCCTCTCCACCTCTGTTCTTTCTGCTCCCCCCCTCCTCTCCAACTCTGTTCTTTCTGCTCCCTCTCCTCCTCTCCAACTCTGTTCTTTCTGCTCCCCCCCTCCTCTCCAACTCTGTTCTTTCTGCTCCCCCCCTCCTCTCCAACTCTGTTCTTTCTGCTCCCCCTCCTCTCCACCTCTGTTCTTTCTGCCCCCCCTCTTCTCCACCTCTGTTCTTTCTGCTCCCCCCCTCTCCAACTCTGTTCTTTCTGCTCCCCCCCCTCCTCTCCAACTCTGTTCTTTCTGCTCCCCCCTCCTCTCCAACTCTGTTCTTTCTGCTCCCCCCTCCTCTCCAACTCTGTTCTTTCTGCTCCCCCCCCCTCCTCTCCAACTCTGATCTTTCTGCTCCCCCTCCTCTCCACCTCTGTTCTTTCTGCCCCCCCTCCTCTCCACCTCTGTTCTTTCTGCTCCCCCCCTCCTCTCCACCTCTGTTCTTTCTGCTCCCCCCCTCCTCTCCACCTCTGTTCTTTCTGCTCCCCCCCTCCTCTCCAACTCTGTTCTTTCTGCTCCCTCTCCTCTCCACCTCTGTTCTTTCTGCCCCCCTCCTCTCCACCTCTGTTCTGTCTGCTCCCCCCCTCCTCTCCACCTCTGTTCTTTCTGCTCCCCCCTCCTCTCCACCTCTGTTCTTTCGGCCCCCCCTCCACTCTACCTCTGTTCTTTCTGCTCCCCCCCTCCTCTCCACCTCTGTTCTGTTCTTTCTGCTATCCCCTCCTCTCCACCTCTGTTCTTCTCTTTCTGCCCCCCCTCCTCTCCACCTCTGTTCTTTCTGCTACCCCCCCCTCCTCTCCACCTCTGTTCTGTTCTTTCTGCTCCCCCCTCCTCTCCACCTCTGTTCTTTCTGCTCCCCCCTCCTCCTCTCCACCTCTGTTCTTTCTGCTCCCCCCCTCCTCTCCACCTCTGTTCTTTCTGCTCCCCCCTCCTCTCCATGTCTGTTCTTTCTGCTCCCCCCCTCCTCTCCACCTCTGTTCTTTCTGCTCCCCCCCTCTCCTCTCCACTTCTGTTCTTTCTGCTCCCCCTCCTCTCCACCTCTGTTCTTTCTGCTACCCCCCCCCTCCTCTCCACCTCTGTTCTGTTCTTTCTGCTCCCCCCTCCTCTCCACCTCTGTTCTTTCTGCTCCCCCCTCCTCCTCTCCACCTCTGTTCTTTCTGCTCCCCCCCTCCTCTCCACCTCTGTTCTTTCTGCTCCCCCCTCCTCTCCACGTCTGTTCTTTCTGCTCCCCCCCTCCTCTCCACGTCTGTTCTTTCTGCTCCCCCCCTCCTCTCCACGTCCGTTCTTTCTGCTCCCCCCCTCCTCTCCACGTCTGTTCTTTCTGCTCCCCCATCCTCTCCACCTCTGTTCTTTCTGCTCCCCCCCTCTCCTCTCCACTTCTGTTCTTTCTGCTCCCCCCCTCTCCTCTCCACCTCTGTTCTTTCTACTCCCCCCTCTCCTCTCCACCTCTGTTCTTTCTGCTCCCCCCTCCTCTCCACCTCTGTTCTTTCTGCTCCCCCCCTCCTCTCCACCTTTGTTCTGTTCTTTCTGCTCCCCCTCCTCTCCACGTCTGTTCTTTCTGCTCCCCCCTTCCTCTCCACCTCTGTTCTTTCTGCTCCCCCCCTCCTCTCCACCTCTGTTCTTTCTGCTCCCCCCCTCTCCTCTCCACCTCTGTTCTTTCTGCTCCCCCCCTCTCCTCTCCACCTCTGTTCTTTCTGCTCCCCCCTCTCCTCTCCACCTCTGTTCTTTCTGCTCCCCCCCTCCTCTCCACTTCTGTTATGTTCTTTCTGCTCCCCCCCTCCTCTCCACCTCTGTTCTTTCTGCTCCCCCTCCCCCTCCTCTCCACCTCCTGTTCTTTCTTCTCCCCCTTTCCACCTCCTGTTCTTTCTGCTCCCTCCCCCTCCTCTACACCTCTGTTCTTTCTGCTCCCCCCCTCCTCTCCACCTCTGTTCTTTCTGCTCCCCCCCTTCTCTCCACCTCTGTTCTTTCTGCTCTCTCCACCTCTGTTCTTTCTGCCCCCCCTCTCCTCTCCACCTCTGTTCTTTCTGCTCCCCCCCTCCTCTCCACCTCTGTTCTTTCTGCTCCCCCCTCTCCTCTCCACCTCTGTTCTTTCTGCTCCCCCCCTCCTCTCCACCTCTGTTCTTTCTGCTCCCCCCCTCCTCTCCACCTCTGTTCTCTCTGCCCCCCCTCCTCTCCACCTTTGTTTCTGCTCCCCCCTCCTTTCCACCTCTGTTCTTTCTGCTCCCCCCTCCTCTCCACCTCTGTTCTTTCTGCTCCCCCCTCTCTCCACCTCTGTTCTGTTCTTTCTGCTACCCCCTCCTCTCCACCTCAGTTCTTTCTTCTCCCCCCCTCCTCTCCACCTCTGTTCTTTCTGCTCTCCCTCTCCTCTCCACCTCTGTTCTTTCTGCTCCCCCCCTCCTCTCCACCTCTGTTCTTTCTGCTCCCCCCTCCTCTCCACCTCTGTTCTGTTCTGTTCTTTCTGCTCCCCCCTCCTCTCCAACTCTGTTCTTTCTGCTCCCCCCCTCCTCTCTAACTCTGTTCTTTTCTGCTCCCCCCCTCCTCTCCACCTCTGTTCTTTCTGCCCCCCCTCCTCTCCACCTCTGTTCTTTCTGCCCCCCCTCCTCTCCACATCTGTTCTTTCTGCTTCCCCCCTCCTCTCCACCTCTGTTCTTTCTGCTCCCCCCCTCCTCTCCACCTCTGTTCTTTATGCTCCCCCCCCTCCTCTCCACCTCTGTTCTTTCTGCCCCCTTTCCTCTCCACCTCTGTTCTTTCTGCTCCCCCCTCCTCTCCACCTCTGCTCTTTCTGCTCCCCCCTCCTCCTCTCCACCTCTGCTCTTTCTGCTCCCCCCTCCTCCTCTCCACCTCTGTTCTTTCTGCTCCCCCCTCCTCTCCACCTCTGTTCTTTCTTTCCCCCCCTCCTCTCCACCTCTGTTCTGTTCTTTCTGCTCCCCCCTCCTCTCCACCTCTGTTCTTTCTGCTCCCCCCTCCTCTCCACCTATGTTCTGTTCTTTCTGCCCCCCCCCTCCTCTCCACCTCTGTTCTTTCTGCCCCCCCTCCACTCCACCTCTGTTCTTTCTGCCCCCCCTCCACTCCACCTCAGTTCTTTCTGCCCCCCTCCACTCCACCTCAGTTCTTTCTGCTCCCCCCTCTTCTCCACCTCTGTTCTGTTCTGTTCTTTCTGCTCCCCCCTCCTCTCCACCTCTGTTCTTTCTGCTCCCCCCTCCTCTCCAACTCTGTACTTTCTTCCCCCCCTCCTCTCCAACTCTGTTCTTTCTGCCCCCCCTCCACTCCACCTCAGTTCTTTCTGCTCCCCCCTCTTCTCCACCTCTGTTCTGTTCTGTTCTTTCTGCTCCCCCTCCTCTCCACCTCTGTTCTTTCTGCTCCCCCCCTCCTCTCCAACTCTGTACTTTCTTCCCCCCCTCCTCTCCAACTCTGTTCTTTCTGCTCCCCCTCCTCTCCACCTCTGTTCTTTCTGCCCCCCCTCCTCTCCACCTCTGTTCTGTCTGCTCCCCCCCTCCTCTCCACCTCTGTTCTTTCTGCCCCCCCTCCTCTACACCTCTGTTCTTTCTGCCCCCCCTCCTCTCCACCTCTGTTCTTTCTGCCCCCCCCTCCTCTACACCTCTGTTCTTTCTGCCCCCCCTCCTCTCCACCTCTGTTCTTTCTGCCCCCCCCTCCTCTCCACCTCTATTCTTTCTGCTCTCTCCACCTCTGTTCTTTCTGCCCCCCCCCCCCTCTCCCCCTCTGTTCTTTCTGCTCCCCCCCTCCTCTCCACCTCTATTCTTTCTGCTCTCTCCACCTCTGTTCTTTCTGCTCCCCCCTCCTCTCCACCTCTGTTCTTTCTGCTCCCTCCTCCTTTCCACCTCTGTTCTTTCTGCTCCCTCCCTCCTCTCCACCTCTGTTCTGTTCTGTTCTTTCTGCCCCCCCCCCCCTCCTCTCCACCTCTGTTCTTTCTGCTCTCCCCTCCTCTCCACCTCTGTTCTGTTCTTTCTGCTATCCCCTCCTCTCCACCTCTGTTCTTTCTGCTCTCCCCTCCTCTCCACCTCTGTTCTGTTCTTTCTGCTATCCCCTCCTCTCCACCTCTGTTCTTCTCTTTCTGCCCCCCTCCTCTCCACCTCAGTTCTTTCTGCTCCCCCCTCCTCTCCACCTCTGTTCTTTCTGCTCCCCCCTCTCCTCTCCACCTCTGTTCTTTCTGCTCTCCCCTCCTCTCCACCTCTGTTCGATTCTGTTCTTTCTGCTCCCCCCTCCTCTCCACCTCTGTTCTTTCTGCTCCCCCCCTCCTCTCCAACTCTGTTCTTTCTGCTCCCTCTCCTCCTCTCCAACTCTGTTCTTTCTGCTCCCCCCCTCCTCTCCAACTCTGTTCTTTCTGCTCCCCCCCTCCTCTCCAACTCTGTTCTTTCTGCTCCCCCTCCTCTCCACCTCTGTTCTTTCTGCCCCCCCTCTTCTCCACCTCTGTTCTTTCTGCTCCCCCCTCCTCTCCACCTCTGTTCTGTTCTGTTCTTTCTGCTCCCCCCTCCTCTCCAACTCTGTTCTTTCTGCTCCCCCCCTCCTCTCTAACTCTGTTCTTTCTGCTCCCCCCCTCCTCTCCACCTCTGTTCTTTCTGCCCCCCCTCCTCTCCACCTCTGTTCTTTCTGCCCCCCCTCCTCTCCACATCTGTTCTTTCTGCTTCCCCCCTCCTCTCCACCTCTGTTCTTTCTGCTCCCCCCTCCTCTCCACCTCTGTTCTTTATGCTCCCCCCCCTCCTCTCCACCTCTGTTCTTTCTGCCCCCTTTCCTCTCCACCTCTGTTCTTTCTGCTCCCCCCTCCTCTCCACCTCTGCTCTTTCTGCTCCCCCCTCCTCCTCTCCACCTCTGCTCTTTCTGCTCCCCCCTCCTCCTCTCCACCTCTGTTCTTTCTGCCCCCTCCTCCTCTCCACCTCTGTTCTTTCTGCTCCCCCCTCCTCTCCACCTCTGTTCTTTCTTTCCCCCCCTCCTCTCCACCTCTGTTCTGTTCTTTCTGCTCCCCCCCTCCTCTCCACCTCTGTTCTTTCTGCTCCCCCCTCCTCTCCACCTATGTTCTGTTCTTTCTGCCCCCCCCCTCCTCTCCACCTCTGTTCTTTCTGCCCCCCCTCCACTCCACCTCTGTTCTTTCTGCCCCCCCTCCACTCCACCTCAGTTCTTTCTGCCCCCCCTCCACTCCACCTCAGTTCTTTCTGCTCCCCCCTCTTCTCCACCTCTGTTCTGTTCTGTTCTTTCTGCTCCCCCCTCCTCTCCACCTCTGTTCTTTCTGCTCCCCCCCTCCTCTCCAACTCTGTACTTTCTTCCCCCCCTCCTCTCCAACTCTGTTCTTTCTGCCCCCCCTCCACTCCACCTCAGTTCTTTCTGCTCCCCCCTCTTCTCCACCTCTGTTCTGTTCTGTTCTTTCTGCTCCCCCCTCCTCTCCACCTCTGTTCTTTCTGCTCCCCCCCTCCTCTCCAACTCTGTACTTTCTTCCCCCCCTCCTCTCCAACTCTGTTCTTTCTGCTCCCCCTCCTCTCCCACCTCTGTTCTTTCTGCCCCCCCTCCTCTCCACCTCTGTTCTGTCTGCTCCCCCCCTCCTCTCCACCTCTGTTCTTTCTGCCCCCCCTCCTCTACACCTCTGTTCTTTCTGCCCCCCCCTCCTCTCCACCTCTGTTCTTTCTGCCCCCCCCTCCTCTACACCTCTGTTCTTTCTGCCCCCCCTCCTCTCCACCTCTGTTCTTTCTGCCCCCCCCTCCTCTCCACCTCTATTCTTTCTGCTCTCTCCACCTCTGTTCTTTCTGCCCCCCCCCCCTCTCCCCCCTCTGTTCTTTCTGCTCCCCCCCTCCTCTCCACCTCTATTCTTTCTGCTCTCTCCACCTCTGTTCTTTCTGCTCCCCCCTCCTCTCCACCTCTGTTCTTTCTGCTCCCTCCTCCTTTCCACCTCTGTTCTTTCTGCTCCCTCCCTCCTCTCCACCTCTGTTCTGTTCTGTTCTTTCTGCCCCCCCCCCCCTCCTCTCCACCTCTGTTTCTTTCTGCTCTCCCCTCCTCTCCACCTCTGTTCTGTTCTTTCTGCTATCCCCTCCTCTCCACCTCTGTTCTTTCTGCTCTCCCCTCCTCTCCACCTCTGTTCTGTTCTTTCTGCTATCCCCTCCTCTCCACCTCTGTTCTTCTCTTTCTGCCCCCCTCCTCTCCACCTCAGTTCTTTCTGCTCCCCCCTCCTCTCCACCTCTGTTCTTTCTGCTCCCCCTCTCCTCTCCACCTCCCCCCTCCTCTCCAACTCTGTTCTTTCTGCTCCCCCCTCCTCTCCAACTCTGTTCTTTCTGCTCCCCCCCCCTCCTCTCCAACTCTGATCTTCTGCTCCCCCTCCTCTCCACCTCTGTTCTTTCTGCCCCCCCTCCTCTCCACCTCTGTTCTTTCTGCTCCCCCCCTCCTCTCCACCTCTGTTCTTTCTGCTCCCCCCCTCCTCTCCACCTCTGTTCTTTCTGCTCCCCCCCTCCTCTCCAACTCTGTTCTTTCTGCTCCCCCTCCTCTCCACCTCTGTTCTTTCTGCCCCCCTCCTCTCCACCTCTGTTCTGTCTGCTCCCCCCCCTCCTCTCCACCTCTGTTCTTTCTGCTCCCCCCTCCTCTCCACCTCTGTTCTGTCTGCTCCCCCCCTCCTCTCCACCTCTGTTCTTTCTGCTCCCCCCTCCTCTCCACCTCTGTTCTTTCGGCCCCCCCTCCACTCTACCTCTGTTCTTTCTGCTCCCCCCCTCCTCTCCACCTCTGTTCTGTTCTTTCTGCTATCCCCTCCTCTCCACCTCTGTTCTTCTCTTTCTGCCCCCCCTCCTCTCCACCTCAGTTCTTTCTGCTCCCCCCTCCTCTCCACCTCTGTTCTTTCTGCTCCCCCTCTCCTCTCCACCTCTGTTCTTTCTGCTCCCCCTCTCCTCTCCACCTCTGTTCTTTCTGCTCCCCCTCTCCTCTCCACCTCTGTTCTTTCTGCTCTCCCCTCCTCTCCACCTCTGTTCTGTTCTGTTGTTTCTGCTCCCCCCTCCTCTCCACCTCTGTTCTTTCTGCTCCCCCCCTCCTCTCCAACTCTGTTCTTTCTGCTACCCCCCCTCCTCTCCACCTCTGTTCTGTTCTTTCTGCTCCCCCCCTCCTCTCCAACTCTGTTCTTTCTGCTCCCCCCCTCCTCTCCAACTCTGTTCTTTCTGCTCCCCCCCCCTCCTCTCCAACTCTGTTCTTTCTGCTCCCCCTCCTCTCCACCTCTGTTCTTTCTGCCCCCCCTCCTCTACACCTCTGTTCTTTCTGCTCCCCCCTCCTCTCCACCTCTGTTCTTTCTGCTAACTGTTGGGTCAGGCAGCTGGCTTCCTCCACTCCCAAACTGTGTAGCTGCCATTGGGGAGGTGAGCCGGCTGCTTCCTTTTCCATTCCCTCATCTGGCTGCTGGGACGACATGTCGATGGTACTGTCTCCCAGGTACACGGATCTTTGCTGGGGAGGAAAGCCCACTTCCTCCACCCTGGCCAACTGTTGGGGAGGGACAACACACACCTCCTCTCCCTTCTCCCCCTGTATCTGCTGCTGGGAAGTGATTGCCATCTTCTCACCCTGAGCCTCCACAATTGCTGCAGGTGTGGGGCAGAGGTCTTGGACCCTCTGTCCGGTTGCCAGCACTTCTGCTGGGGGTTTGCTAGGTGGTTCCTCCTCTACAGAAATGTCTATTAAATCCCCAGTCTCTGGAAGTGGTAAAAGTGTGGGACAGAGGTCTTGGACCCTCTGTTCAGTTACCAGATCTTCAGCTGGAGAAGTTTGTTTTAACTCCATAGATGCTGCTGGCAGAAAATCACATGTCCCTGTCAGTGTTGTGGGAGAAAGGCCGACTACCTCTTCTCTCAGGAAGGCCGAAGCCACTGTTGGTGCTGGGCAGAACACAGTGAACTTTGGCCCTGATAGCAGCTCTTCTGCTGGAGGCTCATCAGGTTGTTCTTCCTCAGCAGAAAAGTCTATCAAATCCCATGTCTCTGCAACTGATGTCGGGGAATAGGGGTTCACCATCTCCTGTCCATGGAACCCAGAAGATGTTATCATTTCTGGACAGAGGTTAGCAGAGCTCTGCCCTGTTGTCAGCACTTCAGGTTTGGGGACGGCAATCTCCGGATTTTCCACTGCCGATTCTCTGGCATGCTGCTGAACTTGTTCTAGCAGTTTCCTGTATGCCCTTTCCAGATGCTGCTCCTTCCTTAGCAAATGGTCCAGATCAGGTTTGAGCTCTGAGACCCCTGCAAGACCGAGCATTAGACTCTCTATAGTCTCTCATGTCCTCAAGGTCAGGTTCCCCTTCATCGCCAAACATAAAAAGATCTGTAAGGTTCTCCCACAGCAATCCAGGGCCGCCAAAGTCATATCCCTCCGGAGAGCATTCTGTTGTCTCCCCTAAATATCCCTCCTCTGCATGCCATTGCAGAGCCCGATATCGATTGTCCAGCTCTATCTCCTGCTGGACCAACCTGTCCAACTCAGTCACCCATTGCTCCTGGGGCTGCTCTCCCAGGAATGCCATCCGCAATGCCCGTTGGTCACTGGCCCGTTGCTCTAGGGTTGGAAAGCACTTGCCCTGTTTTATACCAGCGAGACGGAGGGCTGCAATCCAGAGCTCCACCCGAATCAGCTGCCTGAGCTCCAGGTATTCATCCTCAGACACAGTCCTGGTGTACGTTGAAAGGATGATCCGCAGCAGCCCCGGGAATTCTGATGCCAGGTCCATATCTCCGCTGGGGTGACTGAAGTCTGCTATGCTGATCTTGGATCCAGTTGGAGGTTTGGATGTCCCAGACTTCAGACTTCAGGAAGCTTTCCCGCTGCTTGCCACCAATGTCACGGAACGTCCCACACTCCGCTTGAGTGCTTCCGTCATATACCGCTTCCTAAGTTCTGGAACACGGGTCCAATGGATCTGGCCATAGGAACCCCAAGAACTGGACAACACCAGTCTTGGAGTACATCAGAACTACCTTTTATTTTGAGATCTCACAGACCTTTATACAGCAGGGATGACTCAAAGCTAACCTAATTAACATGACCTAATTTACTACAAAATGTACCCAGACCAGATGACAGTCTTGTGGGCACCGAGCTTCACACATTAATACAATTAACAATACAAACAACAATCTCCCCCCTCCTCAGCCTAGACCATTCGTCTATTAGCCAGGGCTGGTGGCTAATGTGATCAGCTCTCTCAATTAACATAAACACATGTCTTATCAGCAGGGGGCTGTTGGAGGAATCCCCCCTCCCTCTTCAGGGACACAAATATACAGTAAGGAGTCCCCATACAATATATACATGACTGAGTCCGATTAATACAGTTCAGACTGGATTTCTCATTCACCTCAAATGCTAGGGCCCATAATCGGTGGGCAACAGGCTTGCACACAGTCCTCTCCAACAGCCTCCGCTCTGGCCATGCCCGTGACACTTTCCACCTCTGTTCTTTCTGCCTCTCCACCTCTGTTCTGTTCTTTCTGCTCCCCCCTCCTCTCCACCTCTGTTCTTTCGGCCCCCCCCTCCACTCTACCTCTGTTCTTTCTGCTCCCCCCTCCTCTCCACCTCAGTTCTTTCTGCTCCCCCCCTCCTCTCCACCTCTGTTCTTTCTGCTCCCCCCTCCTCTCTACCTCTGTTCTTTCTGCTCCCCCCTCCTCTCCACCTCTGTTCTGTTCTTTCTGCCCCCCCCTCTTCTCCACCTCTGTTCTTTCTGCCCCCCCTCCACTCCACCTCTGTTCTTTCTGCCCCCCCTCTCCTCTCCACCTCTGTTCTTTCTGCTCCCCCCTCCTCTCCACCTCTGTTCTTTCTGCTCCCCCCATCCTCTCCACCTCTGTTCTTTCTGCTCCCCCCATCCTCTCCACCTCTGTTCTTTCTGCTCCCCCCATCCTCTCCACCTCTGTTCTTTCTGCTCCCCCCTCCTCTCCACCTCTGTTCTTTCTGCTCCCCCCCTCCTCTCCACCTCTGTTCTGTTCTTTCTGCCCCCCTTCCTCTCCACCTCTGTTCTTTCTGCTCCCCCCTCCTCTCCACCTCTGTTCTTTCTGCGCCCCCCTCCTCTCCACCTCTGTACTTTCTGCCTCTCCACCTCTGTTCTTTCTGCTCCCCCTCCTCTCCACCTCTGTTCTTTCTGCTCCCCCCTCCTCTCCACCTCTGTTCTTTCTGCTCCCCCCCTCCTCTCCACCTCTGTTCTTTCTGCGCCCCCCCTCCTCTCCACCTCTGTACTTTCTGCCTCTCCACCTCTGTTCTTTCTGCTCCCCCTCCTCTCCACCTCTGTTCTTTCTGCTCCCCCCTCCTCTCCACCTCTGTTCTTTCTGCCTCTCCACCTCTGTTCTGTTCTTTCTGCCCCCCCTCCTCTCCACCTCTGTTCTTTCTGCCCCCCCTCCACTCTACCTCTGTTCTTTCTGCTCCCCCCCTCCACTCTACCTCTGTTCTTTCTGCCCCCCCCCCCCTCCTCTCCACCTCAGTTCTTTCTGCTCCCCCCCTCCTCTCCACCTCTGTTCTTTCTGCTCCCCCCTCCTCTCTACCTCTGTTCTTTCTGCTCCCCCCTCCTCTCCACCTCTGTTCTGTTCTTTCTGCTCCCCCCTCTTCTCCACCTCAGTTCTTTCTGCCCCCCCTCCTCTACACCTCTGTTCTTTCTGCCCCCCCTCCACTCCACCTCTGTTCTTTCTGCCCCCCCTCCTCTCCACCTCTGTTCTTTCTGCTACCCCCCTCCTCTCCACCTCTGTTCTGTTCTTTCTGCTCCCCCCTCCTCTCCACCTCTGTTCTTTCTGCTCCCCCTCCTCTCCACCTCTGTTCTTTCTGCTCCCCCCCTCCTCCTCTCCACCTCTGTTCTTTCTGCTCCCCCCCTCCTCCTCTCCACCTCTGTTCTTTCTGCTCCCCCCCTCCTCCTCTCCACCTCTGTTCTTTCTGCTCCCCCCCTCCTCCTCTCCACCTCTGTTCTTTCTGCTCCCCCCCTCTCCTCTCCACCTCTGTTCTTTCTGCTCCCCCCCTCTCCTCTCCACCTCTGTTCTTTCTGCTCCCCCCCTCTCCTCTCCACCTCTGTTCTTTCTGCTCCCCCCCTCTCCTCTCCACCTCTGTTCTTTCTGCTCCCCCCTCCTCTCCACCTCTGTTCTTTCTGCTCCCCCCCTCTCCACCTCTGTTCTGTTCTTTCTGCCCCCCCTCCTCTCCACCTCTGTTCTTTCTGCTCCCCCCCTCCTCTCCACCTCTGTTCTTTCTGCTCTCTCCACCTCTGTTCTTTCTGCCCCCCTTCTCCTCTCCACCTCTGTTCTTTCTGCTCCCCCCTCCTCTCCACCTCTGTTCTTTCTGCTCCCCCCCTCTCCTCTCCACCTCTGTTCTCTCTGCTCCCCCCTCCTCTACACCTCTGTTCTTTCTGCCCCCCTCCTCTCCACCTCTGTTCTTTCTGCCCCCCTCCTCTCCACCTTTGTTTCTGCTCCCCCCTCCTTTCCACCTCTGTTCTGTTCTTTCTGCTCCCCCCATCCCTCTCCACCTCTGTTCTTTTTGCTCCCCCTCCTCTCCACCTCTGTTCTTTCTGCTCCCCCTCCTCTACACCTCTGTTTTCTGCTCCCCCCCCTCCTCTCCACCTCTGTTCTTTCTGCTCCCCCCCTCCTCTCCACCTCTGTTCTTTCTGCTCCCCCCTCCTCTCCACCTCTGTTCTTTCTGCTCCCCCCTCCTCTCCACCTCTGTTCTTTCTGCTCCCCCCCTCCTCTCCACCTCTGTTCTTTCTGCTCCCCCCCTCTCCTCTCCACCTCTGTTCTTTCTGCTCCCCCCCTCTCCTCTCCACCTCTGTTCTTTCTGCTCCCCCCCTCTCCTCTCCACCTCTGTTCTTTCTGCTCCCCCCTCTCCTCTCCACCTCTGTTCTTTCTGCTCCCCCCCTCTCCTCTCCACCTCTGTTCTTTCTGCTCCCCCCCTCCTCTCCACCTCTGTTCTTTCTGCTCCCCCCATCCTCTCCACCTCTGTTCTTTCTGCTCCCCCCCCCTCTCCTCTCCACCTCTGTTCTTTCTGCTCCCCCCTCTCCTCTCCACCTCTGTTCTTTCTGCTCCCCCCCTCCTCTCCACCTCTGTTCTTTCTGCTCCCCCCTCCTCTCCACCTCTGTTCTTTCTGCTCCCCCCTCCTCTCCACCTCTGTTCTTTCTGCCCCCCCCTCCTCTCCACCTCTCTTCTGTCTGCCCCCCCCTCCTCTCCACCTCTGTTCCATCTGCTCCCCCCCTCCTCTCCACCTCTGTTCTGTTCTTTCTGCTCCCCCCCTCCTCTCCACCTCTGTTCTGTTATGTTCTTTCTGCTCCCCTCCCCCTCCTCTCCACCTCCTGTTCTTTCTGCTCCCCCTCCCCCTCCTCTCCACCTCCTGTTCTTTCTGCTCCCCCTCCCCCTCCTCTCCACCTCCTGTTCTTTCTTCTCCCCCTTTCCACCTCCTGTTCTTTCTGCTCCCTCCCCCTCCTCTACACCTCTGTTCTTTCTGCTCCCTCCCCCTCCTCTACACCTCTGTTCTTTCTGCTCCCTCCCCCTCCTCTACACCTCTGTTCTTTCTGCTCCCCCCCCTCCTCTCCACCTCTGTTCTTTCTGCTCCCCCCCTCCTCTCCACCTCTGTTCTTTCTGCTCTCTCCACCTCTGTTCTTTCTGCTCCCCCCCTCCTCTCCACCTCTGTTCTTTCTGCTCCCCCCCTCCTCTCCACCTCTGTACTTTCTGCCTCTCCACCTCTGTTCTTTCTGCTCCACCTCTGTTCTTTCTGCTCCCCCCTCCTCTCCACCTCTGTTCTTTCTGCCTCTCCACCTCTGTTCTGTTCTTTCTGCTCCCCCCTCCTCTCCACCTCTGTTCTTTCGGCCCCCCCTCCACTCCACCTCTGTTCTTTCTGCTCCCCCCCTCCTCTCCACCTCAGTTCTTTCTGCTCCCCCTCTCCTCTCCACCTCAGTTCTTTCTGCTCCCCCCCTCCTCTCCACCTCTGTTCTTTCTGCTCCCCCCTCCTCTCTACCTCTGTTCTTTCTGCTCCCCCCTCCTCTCCACCTCTGTTCTGTTCTTTCTGCTCCCCCCTCTTCTCCACCTCAGTTCTTTCTGCCCCCCCTCCTCTACACCTCTGTTCTTTCTGCCCCCCTCCACTCCACCTCAGTTCTTTCTGCCCCCCCCTCCTCTACACCTCTGTTCTTTCTGCCCCCCCCCCTCCTCTCCACCTCTGTTCTTTCTGCTACCCCCCTCCTCTCCACCTCTGTTCTGTTCTTTCTGCTCCCCCCTCCTCTCCACCTCTGTTCTTTCTGCTCCCCCCCTCCTCCTCTCCACCTCTGTTCTTTCTGCTCCCCCCCTCCTCTCCACCTCTTTTCTTTCTGCTCCCCCCTCCTCTCCACCTCTGTTCTTTCTGCTCCCCCCCTCCTCTCCACCTCTGTTCTTTCTGCTCCCCCCCTCCTCTCCACCTCTGTTCTTTCTGCTCCCCCCCTCTCCTCTCCACCTCTGTTCTTTCTGCTCCCCCCCTCTCCTCTCCACCTCTGTTCTTTCTGCTCCCCCCCTCTCCTCTCCACCTCTGTTCTTTCTGCTCCCCCCCTCTCCTCTCCACCTCTGTTCTTTCTGCTCCCCCCATCCTCTCCACCTCTGTTCTTTCTGCTCCCCCCCTCTCCTCTCCACCTCTGTTCTTTCTGCTCCCCCCTCTCCTCTCCACCTCTGTTCTTTCTGCTCCCCCCTCTCCTCTCCACCTCTGTTCTTTCTGCTCCCCCCCTCCTCTCCACCTCTGTTCTTTCTGCTCCCCCCCTCCTCTCCACCTCTGTTCTTTCTGCCCCCCCCCCTCCTCTCCACCTCTGTTCCTTCTGCTCCCCCCCTCCTCTCCACCTCTGTTCCTTCTGCTCCCCCCCTCCTCTCCACCTCTGTTCTGTTCTTTCTGCTCCCCCCTCCTCTCCACCTCTGTTCTGTTATGTTCTTTCTGCTCCCCTCCCCCTCCTCTCCACCTCCTGTTCTTTCTGCTCCCCCTCCCCCTCCTCTCCACCTCCTGTTCTTTCTTCTCCCCCTTTCCACCTCCTGTTCTTTCTGCTCCCTCCCCCTCCTCTACACCTCTGTTCTTTCTGCTCCCCCCCCTCCTCTCCACCTCTGTTCTTTCTGCTCCCCCCCTCCTCTCCACCTCTGTTCTTTCTGCTCTCTCCACCTCTGTTCTTTCTGCCCCCCCCTCTCCTCTCCACCTCTGTTCTTTCTGCTCCCCCCCTCTCCTCTCCACCTCTGTTCTCACTGCTCCCCCCCTCCTCTCCACCTCTGTTCTTTCTGCTCCCCCCCTCCTCTCCACCTGTTCTTTCTGCCCCCCCTCCTCTCCACCTTTGTTTCTGCTCCCCCCTCCTTTCCACCTCTGTTCTTTCTGCTCCCCCCTCCTCTCCACCTCTGTTCTGTTCTTTCTGCTCCCCCATCCCTCTCCACCTCTGTTCTTTTTGCTCCCCCTCCTCTCCACCTCTGTTCTTTCTGCTCCCCCCTCCTCTACACCTCTATTCTTTCTGCCCCCCCCCTCTCCACCTCTGTTTTCTGCTCCCCTCCCCCTCCTCTCCACCTCTGTTTTCTGCTCCCCCCCTCCTCTCCACCTCTGTTCTTTCTGCCCCCCCCCTCTGTTCTGTTCTTTCTGCTACCCATTTGGATTGCACTTCAGAGAGCTTTTTACTGGTGGTGAGGAGGCATATTGCTGCCTGTTTTAACCCCGCACTAGCACGCCGCAATCGTGCTGTGCATGCACTATTCACTTGAATGGGTCTTATAAGAAGCGTATAATTTCTGCCATGGCTGTGAAGAACAGCATCACATTTGTGGCATGTGTACACCCCTAGCCACCACCTGTCACCCATAGTGTAGCAAATGCTGCCTACACATAGTTCCATGTGGCACCAGCCACATAAATGAATCACTGATTCACATTGTACAGGCCACAGTACCATTGTGAATGAGCTCCAATACCTCCTTCACCCAGTTAGATTGTACATTGTATAGGGAGCAGAAGACTCAGACCAAAACCAGAGAGCCGACCTCTGACCTCTCCCATCACCTCTACATAGACCAGGAGAGAGGGGAGCGCACCGACCTCTCCCATCACCTCTACATAGACCAGGACAGAGGGGAATGCACCGACCTCTCCCATCACCTCTACATAGACCAGGACAGAGGGGAATGCACCGACCTCTCCCATCACCTCTACATAGACCAGGACAGGGGGGAACGCACCGACCTCTCCCATCACCTCTACATAGACCAGGACAGAGGGCAGCGCACCGACCTCCCCCATCACCTCTACATAGACCAGGACAGAGGGCAGCGCACCGACCTCCCCCATCACCTCTACATAGACCAGGACAGAGGGGAATGCACCGACCTCTCCCATCACCTCTACATAGACCAGGACAGGGGGGAACGCACCGACCTCTCCCATCACCTCTACATAGACCAGGACAGAGGGGAACGCACCGACCTCTCCCATCACCTCTACATAGACCAGGACAGGGGGGAACGCACCGACCTCTCCCATCACCTCTACATAGACCAGGACAGAGGGCAGCGCACCGACCTCTCCCATCACCTCTACATAGACCAGGACAGAGGGGAACGCACCGACCTCTCCCATCACCTCTACATAGACCAGGACAGAGGGGAACGCACCAACCTCCCCCATCACCTCTATATAGACCAGGACAGAGGGGAACGCACCGACCTCTCCCATCACCTCTACATAGACCAGGACAGAGGGGAACGCACCGACCTCTCCCATCACCTCTACATAGACCAGGACAGAGGGGAACGCACCGACCTCTCCCATCACCTCTACATAGACCAGGACAGAGGGGAATGCACCGACCTCTCCCATCACCTCTACATAGACCAGGACAGAGGGGAATGCACCGACCTCTCCCATCACCTCTACATAGACCAGGACAGAGGGGAGCTCACCGACCTCTCCCATCACCTCTACATAGACCAGGATAGACGGGAACGCACCGACCTCTCCCATCACCTCTACATAGACCAGGACAGAGGGCAGCGCACCGACCTCTCCCATCACCTCTACATAGACCAGGACAGAGGGGAACGCACCGACCTCTCCCATCACCTCTACATAGACCAGGACAGAGGGCAGCGCACCGACCTCCCCCATCACCTCTACATAGACCAGGACAGAGGGCAGCGCACCGACCTCCCCCATCACCTCTACATAGACCAGGACAGAGGGGAACGCACCGACCTCTCCCATCACCTCTACATAGACCAGGACAGAGGGGCGCGCACCGACTTCTCCCATCACCTCTACATAGACCAGGACAGAGGGGAACGCACCGACCTCTCCCATCACCTCTACATAGACCAGGACAGAGGGGAGCTCCCTGCTTTGTTGCAACATTCTGCTTATGATGAATGTATTCTTCTGTTTCAATACATTTTTATTTACATTTTTGAAGTTATAAAAACAAGTTTTGGTTACATAGACTCAATACATTTATAGAAACCTGGACCCCAGACCCTCCCACCCAGGGTATTATTGACCGGAAACGTGACCTCCACAAGGAACTTTTTTTTAAATTTTTAACAAACTTTAATTTAGCAAACAACCAATGGCTGCAGATGTGACAGGAAACATGAGACTTCAACTTCAAGTTTCAACTATTGGTTATTACATATAAGTTCATTAAAGACAAAAAAAAGTTGGAGTGGAGGTCACATGTTCCTGTCAAGAGTGGAGCTGCAATCTGCAGTCAATGGTTGTTACATTAAAAAAATGTCCCTTTGTGGGGGTGACATGTTTTCTGCCAACAATAGAGCTCCAGTCTGCATCTAGACCTTCTTGGAGCTAGAATGAGCTCAGGTATCCTCTGAATTCACCTATATCAAATTTACTAGAGTTCCATTCTTTTCTTCTCCAATTGGCTAAATGTGGGTATGTGTCCATATAATGGCAAGGACATTACCACAATCCCCCCCCCCCCCCTTTGTTTCTGTGTGCTGTAGGGTGGGGAATGACCTGGCCTGCAGCTGATTGGAGGAAAAAAGACCCAGTCTCTGGGGGTTGGATAGAGATGGGTTTGGACTGGAGGATGGCTAAGCTTATCTCTAGTAGGCATCAGGAGCCACCTGCCCCTAACCACTGGGTATTGACTGGATTAGACTTATCTCAGGGGTAAGTATCTCCTTTTGGAGCTGAGGTAGTGGGGTAAGAGGAAATGAAGAGTTGCTGTGTAATGTGGGGTTGTAGCTTGCGGTTTCAGTGGACTGACCAGTAAGCCGGTGAATAGAAGCAGATGAGGGGAGGTTCAGAAATAGGGGGGCAGCACCCAGGGATATGCGATTAAAAAGATAAGAAAAAGTATAAGGGAAAGAGGAGAAGGAGATGAGTAGGGGGAGCCGTGGGAAAGGGAGAATGGGAGTAGGAATCAGGTGGAGGTTTGGGGGAGGGGTGGGATGGGTCCAACTTGTTTTCTTATGTGGACTTCCTTTGTGTATCAGAGGACCAATTGGACCCCATGGGTGGATCATGCATCCCTGGAGATTTTGAGGTGGCCTGACTCCTTTAAACTCTTGTATGGAGGCCATTTTCAAGTTGAATTAGAACCATGCCATTACTTGTACAATCATAGATTTGGAGGAAGATTGTGCTTTAGCTCATACCGCTCTAGCTGCCATGTTAATTGTATTTTTTTGTTTTTCTGTTTCAATTTTTTCTTTTTATCTAGGACTTTTGCTCCTCCTCCTCTCCCTGGTATCATCAGTCCCAGTGTACATAAAGACTGGATCAGAGATCAGCGCCTGTAATATGAAGTGTTCTGTGTATAATGAGGTCCTGGAGCTCTACAGGCAATGTGGACGGGTAGAAGAGTCTTTATTGGAGTTTGACTGTAACAATAAGCACACCAAAAACTACAAGTCCAGACTTGACCTGGACCCAGGGAGCGGCTGCTGGAAGCTGACCCAGGCTGGGAAGGGAGACTCCTGTGTGTATACTACCGAGTTTCAGAGAACAGGAAGACAATTCTCCTCTGCAGACATCCGTGTATTTGGTAAGAGTCCATATACTGCATCAGGGTCATTGCTAGGATTATAAAAGAACTGGGGCAACCTCAGGAACTGAAAGGATGGAGAGTAGGCAGAGGGCCAAATGGTGGGTGTAGCCAAGAAGCACTAACAGTGAGAGGTGCTTGAAGTGACATGATTAAATGAGTCTATTCAATGTATACACAGTACACAAATGCCAAGTATCTTGTACCCTTAAAATATGCTTTTAATGGCTGCCAAAAGCAAGTGTCTCACAGACACACATAAACATCAGCACAATCAATCTATAAAAAATGAAACTCTTCCATTACAGATACTTTTTGCCTACCTTTAAAACTAACTTCATAAAAATAGTGATGCACAGCAACTAGCATCTACTGAGACAACACTTTGATCAACAGTATGTAATGTACAGTACAATAAAGCACTGAGACAGTAAACACTTTTTTCAAGAGTATGTAATGTACAACATAGAATAAAGAGCATAGGGGTGAGGAGTATGTAATGTACAGAGTGTAAGGGAAAGAAGTAAAAAAAATGTACAAAATCGTATATTAACCACTTCAGCCCCAGAAGGATTTACCCCCTTCCTGACCAGAGCGTTTTTTGTGATTCAGCACTGCGTCAATTTAATTGACAATTGTGCGGTCGTGCGACATGGCTCCGAAACAAAATTTACGTCCTTTTTTTTTTTCCCCACAAATAGCTTTCTTTTGGTGGTATATGATCATCTCTGCGATTTTTATTTTTTGCGCCATAAACAAAATAAGAGCGACAATTTTGAGAAAACCGCATTTTTTACATTTTGCTATAATAATTATCCCCAAAAAATATATAAAAATTTTTTTTTTTTCTCAGTTTAGGCCGATACATATTCTTCTACATATTTTTGTTAAAAAAATCGCAATAAGCGTTTATTGATTTGTTTGTGCAAAAGTTATAGCGTTTATAAAATAGGGGATAGTTTTATGGCATTTTTATTAATCATTTTTTTTTACTAGTAATGGCGGCCGTCAGCGATTTTTATTGTGACTGTGACGTTATGGCGAACATTTCAGACATTTCTTTACACATTTTTGGGACCATTGTCATTTATACAGCAATCAGTGCTATAAAATGCATTGATTCCTGTATAAATGACGCTGGCAGTGAAGGGGTTAACGACTAGGGGGTGGGGAGGGGTAAGTATGTCCTAGGGGGCGCTCGCACACGGCGGCAAATTCAAAGTAACGTATGGGTACGTTACTTTGCGCAGCCATGCCATTCTGCTGACGTATAAGTACAGGAGCCGGTCGGGAACCGGTTAAGTGATTGGTTTAGTGTACTTGGCACACAGAGTGCAGAGATCAGAATAAGGGAACACACAGAATGCAGGGGTCAGGAGTATATAATGCAGAGTGCGGGGATCAGGAGTATGTATTGCACAGAATGAAGGGGTTTGCATGTGTGCCTCAGACTGTAGCGGTCAGAAGAAGGTAATGCGTGGAGTGCAAGGGTTAGGAGTAGGTAATGCGCAGAGTGTAGGGGTTAGGAGTAGGTAATGCGCAGAGTGTAGGGGTTAGGAGTAGGTAATGCGCAGAGTGTAGGGGTTAGGAGTAGGTAATGCGCAGAGTGTAGGGGTTAGGAGTAGGTAATGCGCAGAGTGTAGGGGTTAGGAGTAGGTAATGCGCAGAGTGCAAGGGTTAGGAGTAGGTAATGCGCAGAGTGCAAGGGTTAGGAGTAGGTAATGCGCAGAGTGCAAGGGTTAGGAGTAGGTAATGCGCAGAGTGCAAGGGTTAGGAGTAGGTAATGCGCAGAGTGCAAGGGTGAGGAGTAGGTAATGCGCAGAGTGCAAGGGTGAGGAGTAGGGAATGCGCAGAGTGCAAGGGTGAGGAGTAGGGAATGCGCAGAGTGCAAGGGTGAGGAGTAGGGAATGCGCAGAGTGCAAGGGTGAGGAGTAGGGAATGCGCAGAGTGCAAGGGTGAGGAGTAGGGAATGCGCAGAATTCAGGAGTATGTAACGCACAGAGCGCAGGGATTGAGTGTAGGCAATGCACAGCGTGCAGGATCAGGGGTGCATAATGCACAGCGCGCAGGATCAGGGGTGCATAATGCACAGATTGCAGGGGTCAGGAGTGTATAACATGGAATGTAAAGAGGTCAGGGGTATATAATATACAGGCTAGTGTGCCTTACATAGAGTGCAGCAGTCAAATCTCATCCCCACCCTTAGTACACATTCCACTTTTTCCCCTCAACAACTGTGACAGTTCAGAATGAGGGTAAGTACTTGCCTTGGCTGTGTCATGTGACACATCAGAGCTAAGGATGAGCTGCAAGGTTGCTCTAAAATTACCTACTCCAGTGTGTGTACAAGAGCTAGCACTCTGTTCCATGTATGTGGGCTCTATGCTGGTGACCAATGAATGTCCTATTGATAATTCCAGATCCGGTTCTCATCTCCAACATCACTAGTAACTGTAGCCGGTTGGGTGAGGAGATGGCTGTGAGCGTCCAGTTCTCTGGAGAAGAGAGCGCTGTGACCTGGGAGGTGGACGGGGAGCCTCTCCCTGAAAGATACCGGCTGATAGATGACAATAGGATACTGATTATCCCCAGTGTGCAGAGAGACGATGCCGAGAGGAGATTCCGGGTCAGGATCACAAACCCAGTCAGTGAGGAGATCCGGGAATATCGACTGATCAATGATACAAAGTTCATCAGAATGCTGGAAGCAGAAGGTATTGGTGACTAGGGGGGTCATGTTATATTCCATGTATGGGGGTGTTATAGATTGGAGTCCTGTCTCCTTTTCTCTGGGGGGGTCATAGTGGGAGTGTGACACAGAATGGTAACATGGTGTCATGGTTTTTTAGTTCAGCATCAGAGATAGACTTGGGAAACTTAACATTAATAAATCACTGGGACCAGATGGCTTGCACCCGAGGGTACTTAGGGAACTCAGTCAATTAATTGCCAGACCATTGTTCCTAATTTTTACTGACAGTCTACTGACTGGAATGGTACCAGCTGATGTAGAAAAGCCAATGTAGCACCAATATTTAAAAAGGGCCCAAAATACATCCCTGGGAATTACAGACCAGTTAGCTTAACATCAATAGTATGTAAACTCTTGGAGGGGATGATAAGGGACTATACACAAGATTTTAGTAATGAGAACAGTATCATTGGCAGTAATAAGCATGGATTCATGAAGAATTGTTCTAGCTAAACCAATCTATTAACCTTCTATGAGGAGGTGAGTTGCCATGTAGATAAAGGAAGGCCCGTAGACGTGGTGTATTTGGATTTTGCAAAAGTATTTGACACAGTTCCCCATAAACATTTACTGTACAAAATTAGGTCCGTTGGCATGGACCATAGGGGGAGTACATGTATTGAAAACTGGCTACGAGGGCGAGTTCAGAGGGTGGTGATAAATGGGGAGTACTCTGGATGGTCAGGGGTGGGTAGTGGGGTCCCCCAGGGTTCTGTGCTGGGACCAATCCTATTTATTTGTCCTGGAGGATGGGGTATACAGTTCAATCTCTGTATTGGCAGATGATACTAAGCTAAGCAGGGCAATAACTTCTCCGCAGGATGTGGAAACCTTGCAAAAAGATCGGAAAAAATTAATGGGGTGGGCAACTACATGGCAAATGAGGCTCAATGTAGAAAAATGTAAAATAATCAATTTTGGTGGCAAAAATATGAATGCAATCTACTCACTAGGGGGAGAACCTCTGGGGGAATCTATGATGGAAATGGACCTGGGGGTCCTAGTAGATAATAGGCTCAGCAATGACATGCAATGCCAAGCTGCTGCTAACAAAGCAAACAGAATATTGGCATGCATTAAAAAGGGGATCAACTCCAGAGATAAAACAAATTCTCCCACTCCTACATTATAGGATGCTGCAAAGTCTTTAATTTGAGCTTGGGTTTGAGAGATTGGTTTGCTTTAAGAGCATATTAAATAAGGGCATTAGCCAATGCATCCCATTGGGTAATACATTTAAAAGAGCGAATAAAAGTCCTGGATGGCTTAACTCCAATGTAAAAATGCATATAAAAGCAAAAGAGAAGGCCTTCAAAAAATACAAGGTTGAGGGATCATCCTCAGCATTCAGACTTTATAAAGAATGCAACAAGAAATGTAAGGGTGCAATTAGGACAGCTAAGATAGAACATAAAAGACACATAGCGGAGGAGAGCAAAAAAAATCCCAAGAAATTCTTTAAGTATATAAACAGTAAAAAAGGGAGGACAGACCATATTGGCCCCATAAAGAATGAGGAAGGACATCTGGTTACAAAGGATGGGGAGATGGCGAAGGTATTGAATTTATTCTTCTCCTCAGTCTTCACGAGTGAATCGGGGGGCTTCAGTAACCAAAACTGCAGTGTTTATCCTCATGACACAACACAGGAAGCACCTCCATGGTTAACAGAGGACAGAATTAAAATTAGGCTTGGGAAACTTACCAACTTAACATTTAATAAATCACCGGGACCAGATGGCTTGCATCCAAGGGTACATAGGGAACTCAGTCAAGTGATTGCCAGACCGTTGTTCCTAATTTTTACAGACAGTCTACTGACTGGAATGGTACCAGCTAATTGGAGAAAAGCCAATGTAGCACCAATATTTAAAAAGGGCCCAAAATACATCCCTGGGAATTTACAGACCAGTTAGCCTAACATCAATACTATGTAAACTCTTGGAGGGAATGATAAGGGACTATATACAAGATTTTAGTAATGAGAACGGTATCATTAGCAGTAATCAGCATGGATTCATGAAGAATCGTTCTTGCCAAACCAATCTACTAACCTTCTATGAGGAGGTGAGTTGCCATCTAGATAAAGGAAGGCCCGTAGACGTGGTGTATTTGGATTTTGCAAAAGCATTTGACAGTTCCCCATAAGTGTTTACTGTACAAAATAAGGTCCGTTGGCATTGACTATAGGGTGAGTACATGGATTGAAAACTGACTACAAGGGCGAGTTCAGAGGGTGGTGATAAATGGGGAGTACTCGGAATGGTCAGGGGTAGGTAGTGGTGTCCCCCAGGGTTCTGTGCTGGGACCAATCCTATTTAATTTGTTTATAAATGACCTGGAGGATGGGATAAACAGTTCAATCTCTGTATTTACAGACGATACTAAGCTAAGCAGGGCAATAACTTCTCCGCAGGATGTGGAAACCTTGCAACAAGATCTGAACAAATTAATGGGGTGGGTAACTACATGGCAAATGAGGTCCAATGTAGAAAAATGTAAAATAATGCATTTGGGTAGAAAAAAATCTGAATGCAATCTATACACGGGGGGGAGAACCTCTGGGGGAATCTAGGATGGAAAAGGACCTGGGGGTCCTAGTAGATGATAGGCTCAGCAATGGCATGCAATGCCAAGCTGCTGCTAACAAAGCAAACAGAATATTGGCATTAAAAAGGGGATCAACTCCAGAGTTAAAACGGTCTCAGCGGGGGGCATCGATAGTTTCAAGAAACTATTAGATAAGCACCTGAACGACCACAACATACAGGGATATACAATGTAATACTGACATATTATCACACACATAGGTTGGACTTGATGGACTTACATCTTTTTTTTTTTTTTTTTCAACCTCACCTACTATGTAACTATGATAGCACAGGTCAGTGTGATGGTTTATATACAATAAATTACATGGATTATTTGTTTTTATTTTCTCAAAGTGATAGATCTCCTAGGTTGTTTATTTACTACCTGTTACACTTCTTTTCTGACAGATCCCGGTTCAGTTAATGGAAGAGTCTGGTATCCTCTTATTCTTGCCGTTCTGCCGGTTGGATTAGTGATGATCTACATTGTATATCAGGTGAGTGACAGTTCTCTTCCCTTCCTGTGTACTCCCCTAATGTCCACTACCAGCATTCACCTTTAGATGGAGCCTGTTGATATAAAGGGAACCTATCCTGAAATGTAAACAAAAGTGATCCTGTCAGATGAGGTTTACTTCCACATTAACCATTTCACATCCAGGCCAATTCTGACATTTCTCTCCTACATGTAAAATTCATCTTTTTTTGCTAGAAAATTATATAGAACCCCTGTCACAGAACGTCCCTCACTCCACTTGAGTGTTTCCGTCAGTATACCACTTCCTTGTAGTCTGGATACAGATATCAGATATTCCAAACGCTTCCAAGCACAAAACAAGGCGACACTTGCTTAGATGCTAACATGAACTGTTTTTTATTTAGAATCAAAATTACAAGACTTTATATCCGTTGGAACCTCCTCTAACAATACAACTGTAACCTAATTAACATGAGCTAATTATCTAATTCTTTATACAGCCTAGGTGACTACGTCTCGTAGCTCATTGACTATTCAAAACACATTACCATGAACATCAACACAGGGTTAATTAGAACAAACAACAATGAGCTGAATACCCTTTAGAACCTGTGGTAAGCCACACTAAACTCATTTACATTAAACACATTATAGCTGACATCAGACAGGTGAGTGGAGTTGATGACATTAGCATCTTCTCACAGTATGAGTCCCAACAGTATGACTCAGTCACTATTGATACTATGGCAAATACAGGGTCCCCAGAGTCTGTGTGTCCTGGGGGACAAGGACCCGAAGCCAAAGTAACAACACCTCAAGGGTACCCCAAATGCTGTAGGCAAGAGGCTCACATTCAGTCCCCTCCAAAAGCCTCTGTCCCGGGTGAGTCTGTTACATTTCTCCCCCATCAAAAGTTGACTAACAAGGTCCCAGACCTCCACCTGGTCTGGAAATGCGTTAGTCAGGCAGAGTGAACTCACAAAGTCTGTCCGTATGATCTCCTTTCTTGGCTGCAAGGAATAGTTGACCTCAGTAGGTGTGAGGCAGAGGTCATTGACTCTCTGTCCGTCTGTTAGCGCTTCATCTGGGTGGTGTTTACCATTCCATGGCTTGGCCTGTTGCTGGGCAGAGGGGCCCACTGTCCCAGTTCCCTGAAGCTGAGAAGAAACTGTAGGTGCTAGGCAGAGGCCAGCAGTGCTCTGCCCTGTTTCCAGCGATTCAGCTGGGAGTAGCATCTCCACTACATCAGCTTGTCACTGGAGAGAGGGGCCTACTGCCCTGGCTCCCTGGATCTCAACAGTTGTTGCCAGTGCTGGGCAGAGGTTGGTAGCACTCTGCCCTGTTGCCAGCACTTCTGCTGGGGACTCCGCATCCTCTGCTCCGGCTAACTGTTGGGGCAGGAGGCTGGCTTCCTCCACTCCCAAACTGTGTAGCTGCCATTGGGGAGGTAAGCCGGTTGCTTCCTTTTCCATTCCCTCATCTGGCTGCTGGGACAACATGTCTATGGTACTGCCTCCCAGGTGCACGGATCTTTGCTGGGGAGGAAAGTCTGCTTCCTCCACCCTGGCCAACTGTTGGGGAGGGACAACACACACCTCCTCTCCCTTCTCCCCCCATATCTGCTGCTGGGAAGTGATTGCCACCTTCTCACCCTGAGTCTCCGAAACTGCTACAGGTTTGGGGCACAGGTCTTGGACCCTCTGTCCGGTTGCCAGCACTTCTGCTGGGGGTTTGCTAGGTGGTTCCTCCTCTACAGAAACGTCTATTAAATCCCCAGCCTCTGGAATTGCTAAAAGTGTGGGACAGAGGTCTTGGACCCTCTGTTCTGTTACCAGATCTTCAGCTGAAGAAGTTTGTTGTAACTCCATAGATACTGCTGTCAGAAAATCACATGTCCCTGTCAGTGTTGTGGGAGAAAGGCCGACTACCTCTTCTCTCAAGAAGGCCGAAGCCACAGTTGGTGCTGGGCAGAACACAGTGAACTTTGGCCCTGATAGCAGCTCTTCTGCTGGAGGCTCATCAGGTTGTTCTTCCTCAGCAGAAAAGTATCAAGTCCCATGTCTCTGCAACTGATGTCTGGGGATAGAGGTTCACCATCTCCTGTCCATTGAACCCAGAAGATGCTATCAGTGCTGGGCAGAGGTTTGCAGAGCTCTGCTCTATTGTCAGCACTTCAGGTTTGGGGACGGCAATCTCCAGATTTTCAACTGCCGATTCTCTGGCATGCTGCTGAACGTGTTCTAGCAGTTTCCTGTATGCCCTTTCCAGATGCTGTTCCTTCCTTAGCAAATGGTCCAGATCAGGTTTAAGCTCTGAAACCCCTGCAAGACCGAGCATAGCCTCTCTATAATCTCGCAGGTCCTCAAGGGTAGGTTCCCCTTCATCGCCAAACACAAAACGATCTGTAAGGCTCTCCCACAGCAATCCAGGGCCGCCAAAGTCATATTCCTCCGGAGAGCATTCTGTTGTCTCCGATAAATATCCCTGCTCTGCATGCCATTGCAGAGCCTGATAACGATTGTCCAGCTCTATCTCCTGCTGGACCAGCCTGTCCATCTCAGTCACCCATTGCTCCTGGGGCTGCTCTCCCAGGAATGCCATCCGCAATGCCCGTTGGTCACTGGCCCATTGCTCTTGGGTCAGAAAGCACTTGCCATGTTATACCAGCAAGCTGGAGGGCTCCAATCCAGAGCTCCACCCGAATCTGCTGCCTGAGCTCCAGGTATTCATCCTCAGACACAGTCCTGGTGTATGTTGAAAGGATGATCCGCAGCAGCCCTGGGAACTCTGATGCCAGGTCCATATCTCCGCTGGGGTGACTGAAGTCTGCTATCCTGATCTCAGATCCAGGTGGAGGTTTAGATTTCCCAGACTGCCGGAAGCTTCCCGCTGCTTGCCACCAATGTCATGGAACGTCCCTCACTCCACTTGAGTGATTCCGTCAGTATACCACTTCCTTGTAGTCTGGATACAGATATCAGATATTCCAAACGCTTCCAAGCACAAAACAAGGCGACACTTGCTTAGATGCTAACATGAACTGTTTTTTATTTAGAATCAAAATTACAAGACTTTATATCCGTTGGAACCTCCTCTAACAATACAACTGTAACCTAATTAACATAAGCTAATTATCTAATTCTTTATACAGCCTAGGTGACTACGTCTCCTAGCTCATTGACTATTCAAAACACATTACCATAAACATCAACACAGGGTTAATTAGAACAAACAACAATGAGTTGAATACCCTTAGAACCTGTGGTAAGCCAGACTAAACTCATTTACATTAAACACATTATAGCTGACATCAGACAGGTGAGTGGAGTTGATGACATTAGCATATGAGTCCCAACAGTATGTCACTATTAGACTCCGGGGACCCTGTATTTGCCATAGTATCGTGTGTCCTGGGGGACAAGGACCCGAAGCCAAAGTAACAACACCTCAAGGGTACCCCAAATGCCAAGGCCCATAATCTGTAAGCGAGAGGCTCACATTCAATCCCCTCCAAAAGCCTCTATCCCGGGTGAGTCTGTCACAACCCCCAAACATTATATGTTTTTTAGCAAAGACCCTAGAAAATACAATGGCAGTCATTGCAACTTTTTATCGCGCATGGTATTTGCGCAGCAATTTTTCAGAAAAAAAACAGTTTAATGCCTTAACCACTTGACGACCGCCTCACGCCGATTTACGTCGGCAAGGTGGCACGGACAGGCAAAATCACGTAGATATACGTGATTTGCCTTCCGCGGGTGGGGGGTCCGATCGGACCCCCCCCCCGGTGCCCGAGGCGGTCGTCTTTGGTCCCCCGGCGATCGGAGGTGAGGGGGAGGCCATCCGTTCATGGCCTCCCCCTCGCGATCGCCGCCGGCCAATCAGATAACTTCCTTTGCTGCTGTATGCTAAACAGCAGCAAAGGAAATGATGTCATCTCTCCTCGGCTCGGTATTCCGTTGCAGCGCCGAGGAGAGAAGACTTCACTGTGAGTGCACTAACACTACACACACAGTAGAACATGCCAGGCACACAAAACACCCCGATCCCCCCCCCCGATCGCCCCCCGATCCCCCCCCAATCACCCCCCCCCTCCCTGTCACAAACTGACACCAGCAGTTTTTTTTTTTTTTTTTTTTTTTTTTTTTTCTGATTACTGCATTGGTGTCAGTTTGTGACAGTTACAGTGTTGGGACAGTGAATATTACCCCCCTTTAGGCCTAGGATACCCCCCTAACCCCCCCTAATAAAGTTTTAACCCCTTGATCACCCCCTGTCACCAGTGTCGCTAAGCGATCATTTTTCTGATCGCTGTATTAGTGTCGCTGGTGACGCTAGTTAGTGAGGTAAATATTTAGGTTCGCCGTCAGCGTTTTATAGCGACAGGGACCCCCATATACTATCTAATAAATGTTTTAACCCCTTGATGGCCCCCTAGTTAACCCTTTCACCACTGATCACCGTATAAGTGTTACGGGTGACGCTGGTTAGTTTGTTTATTTTTTTTAGTGTGAGGGCACCCGCCGTTTATTACCGAATAAAGGTTTAGCCCCCTGATCACCCGGCGGTGATATGCGTCGCCCCAGGCAGCGTCAGATTAGCGCCAGTACCGCTAACACCCACGCACGCAGCATACGCCTCCCTTAGTGGTATAGTATCTGAACGGATCAATATCTGATCCGATCAGATCTATACTAGCGTCCCCAGCAGTTTAGGGTTCCCAAAAACGCAGTGTTAGCGGGATCAGCCCAGATACCTGCTAGCACCTGCGTTTTGTCCCTCCGCCCGGCCCAGCCCAGCCCACCCAAGTGCAGTATCGATCGATCACTGTCACTTACAAAACACTAAACGCATAACTGCAGCGTTCGCAGAGTCAGGCCTGATCCCTGCGATCGCTAACAGTTTTTTTGGTAGTATTTTGGTGAACTGGCAAGCACCAGCCCCAGGCAGCGTCAGATTAGCGCCAGTACCGCTAACACCCACGCACGCAGCATACGCCTCCCTTAGTGGTATAGTATCTGATCGGATCAATATCTGATCCGATCAGATCTATACTAGCGTCCCCAGCAGTTTAGGGTTCCCAAAAATGCAGTGTTAGCGGGATCAGCCCAGATACCTGCTAGCACCTGCATTTTGCCCCTCCGCCCGGCCCAGCCCACCCAAGTGCAGTATCGATCGATCGCTGTCACTTACAAAACACTAAACTAAACTGCAGCGTTCGCAGAGTCAGGCCTGATCCCTGCGATCGCTAACAGTTTTTTTGGTAGCTTTTTATTGAACTGGCAAGCACCAGCGGCCTAGTACACCCCGGTCGTAGTCAAACCAGCACTGCAGTAACACTTGGTGACGTGGCGAGTCCCATAAGTGCAGTTCAAGCTGGTGAGGTGGCAAGCACAAGTAGTGTCCCGCTGCCACCAAGAAGACAAACACAGGCCCGTCGTGCCCATAGTGCCCTTCCTACTGCATTCGCCAATCCTAATTGGAAACCCACCACTTCTGCAGCGCCCGTACTTCCCCCATTCACATCCCCAACCAAATGCAGTCGGCTGCATGAGAGGCATTTTCTTTATGTCCTCCCGAGTACCCCTACCCAACGCCCCCCAAAAAAGATGTTGTGTCTGCAGCAAGCGCGGATATAGGCGTGACACCCGCTATTATTGTCCCTCCTGTCCTGACAATCCTGGTCTTTGCATTGGTGAATGTTTTGAACGCTACCATTCACTAGTTGAGTATTAGCGTAGGGTACAGCATTGCACAGACTAGGCACACTTTCACAGGGTCTCCCAAGATGCCATCGCATTTTGAGAGACCCGAACCTGGAACCGGTTACCGTTATAAAAGTTAGTTACAAAAAAAGTGTAAAAAAAAAAAAAAAATATATAAAATAAAAAAAAATAGTTGTCGTTTTATTGTTCTCTCTCTCTCTCTATTCTCTCTCTCTTGTTCTGCTCTTTTTTACTGTATTCTATTCTGCAATGTTTTATTGTTATTATGTTTTATCATGTTTGTTTTTCAGGTATGTAATTATTTATACTTTACCGTTTAATGTGCTTTATTGTTAACCATTTTTTTGTCTTCAGGTACGCCATTCACGACTTTGAATGGTTATACCAGAATGATGCCTGCAGGTTTAGGTATCATCTTGGTATCATTCTTTTCAGCCAGCGGTCGGCTTTCATGTAAAAGCAATCCTAGCGGCTAATTAGCCTCTAGACTGCTTTTACAAGCCGTGGGAGGGAATGCCCCCCCCCCACCGTCTTCCGTGTTTTTCTCTGGCTCTCCTGTCTCAACAGGGAACCTGAGAATGCAGCCGGTGATTCAGCCAGCTGACCATAGAGCTGATCAGAGACCAGAGTGGCTCCAAACATCTCTATGGCCTAAGAAACCGGAAGCTACGAGCAATTCATGACTTAGATTTCGCCAGATGTAAATAGCGCCATTGGGAAATTGGGGAAGCATTTTATCACACCGATCTTGGTGTCATCAGATGCTTTGAGGGCAGAGGAGAGATCTAGGGTCTAATAGACCCCAATTTTTTCAAAAAAGAGTACCTGTCACTACCTATTGCTATCATAGGGGATATTTACATTCCCCGAGATAACAATAAAAATGATTTAAAAAAAAAAAATGAAAGGAACAGTTTAAAAATAAGATAAAAAAGCAAAAAAATAATAAAGAAAAAAAAAAAAAAAAAAAAGCACCCCTGTCGCCCCCTGCTCTCGCGCTAAGGCGAACGCAAGCGGCGGTCTGTCGTCAAACGTAAACAGCAATTGCACCATGCATGTGAGGTATCGCCGCGAAGGTCAGATCGAGGGCAGTAATTTTTGCAGTAGACCTCCTCTGTAAATCTAAGGTGGTAACCTGTAAAGGCTTTTAAAGGCTTTTAAAAATGTATTTATTTTGTTGCCACTGCACGTTTGTGCGCAATTTTAAAGCATGTCATGTTTGGTATCCATGTACTCGGTCTAAGATCATCTTTTTTATTTCATCAAACATTTGGGCAATATAGTGTGTTTTAGTGCATTAAAATTTAAAAAAGTGTGTTTTTTCCCCAAAAAATGCGTTTGAAAAATCGCTGCGCAAATACTGTGTGAAAAAAAAAAATGAAACACCCACCATTTAAATCTGTAGGGCATTTGCTTTAAAAAAATATATAATGTTTTGGGGTTCAAAGTAATTTTTTTGGAAAAAAAAAATATCTTTTTCATGTAAACAAAAAGTGTCAGAAAGGGCTTTGTCTTCAAGTGGATAGAAGAGTGGGTGATGTGTGACATAAGCTTCTAAATGTTGTGCATAAAATGCCAGGACAGTTCAAAACCCCCCCAAATGACCCCATTTTGGAAAGTAGACACCCCAAGCTATTTGCTGAGAGGCATGTCGAGTCCATGGAATATTTTATATTGCGACACAAGTTGCGGGAAAGAGACAAATTTATTTATTTATTTTTTTTTTTGCACAAAGTTGTCACTAAATGATATATTGCTCAAACATGCCATGGGAATATGTGAAATTACACCCCAAAATACATTCTGTTGCTTCTCCTGAGTACGGGGATACCACATGTGTGAGACTTTTTGGGAGCCTAGCCGCGTACGGGACCCCGAAAACCAAGCACCGCCTTCAGGCTTTCTAAGAGCGTGAATTTTTGATTTCACTCTTCACTGCCTATCACAGTTTCGGAGGCCATGGAATGCCCAGGTGGCACAAAATCCCCCCAAATGACCCCATTTTGGAAAGTAGACACCCCAAGCTATTTGCTGAGAGGTATAGTGAGTATTTTGCAGACCTCACTTTTTGTCACAAAGTTTTGAAAATTGAAAAAGAAAAAAAAAGTTTTTTCTTGTCTTTCTTCATTTTCAAAAACAAATGAGAGCTGCAAAATACTCACCATGCCTCTCAGCAAATAGCTTGGGGTGTCTACTTTCCAAAATGGGGTCATTTGGGGGGGTTTTGTGCCACCTGGGCATTCCATGGCCTCCGAAACTGTGATAGGCAGTGAAGAGTTAAATCAAAAATTTTCACCCTTAGAAATCCTGAAGGCGGTGCTTGGTTTTCGGGGCCCCGTACGCGGCTAGGCTCCCAAAAAGTCCCACACATGTGGTATCCCCATACTCAGGAGAAGCAGCTAAATGTATTTTGGGGTGCAATTCCACATAGGCCCATGGCCTGTGTGAGCAATATATCATTTAGTGACAACTTTTTGTAAATATTTTTTTTTTTTTGTCATTATTCAATCACTTGGGACAAAAAAAATAAATATTCAATGGGTTCAACATGCCTCTCAGCAATTTCCTTGGGGTGTCTACTTTCCAAAATGGGGTCATTTGGGGGGGTTTTGTACTGCCCTGCCATTTTAGCACCTCAAGAAATGACATAGGCAGTCATAAACTAAAAGCTGTGTAAATTACAGAAAATGTACCCTAGTTTGTAGACGCTATAACTTTTGCGCAAACCAATAAATATATGCTTATTGACATTTTTTTTACCAAAGACATGTGGCCGAATACATTTTGGCCTAAATGTATGACTAAAATTTAGTTTATTGGATTTTTTTTATAACAAAAAGTAGAAAATATCATTTTTTTTCAAAATTTTCTGTCTTTTTCCGTTTATAGCGCAAAAAATAAAAACTGCAGAGGTGATCAAATACCATCAAAAGAAAGCTCTATTTGTGGGAAGAAAAGGACGCAAATTTCGTTTGGGTACAGCATTGCATGACCGCGCAATTAGCAGTTAAAGCGACGCAGTGCCAAATTGGAAAAAGACCTCTGGTCCTTAGGCAGCATAATGGTCCGGGGCTCAAGTGGTTAAAAAAAAAAAAAAAAAAAAAATTTAAGTTAGCCCAATTTTTTTCCATAATGTGAAGTTGCGCCAAGTAAATAGATACCCAACATGTCACGCTTCAAAATTGCACACGCTCGTGGAATGGCACCAAAATTCGGTACTTAAAAATCCCCATAGGCGACGCTTTAAAATATTTTACTGGTTACATGTTTTGAGCTACAGAGGAGGTCTAGGGCTAGAATTATTGCTCTCGCTCTAACGTTCACGGCGATACCTCACATGTGTGGTTTGAACATCATTTTCATATGTGGGCAGGACTTGCGTATGCGTTCGCTTCTGCGTGCGAGCTCACGGGGACGGGGCGCTTTAATTTTTTTTTTTGTTTATTTTACTTTTCTTTTTTTAGTTTGACACTTTAAAAAAAAAAATTTGATCACTTTTATTCCTATTACAAGGAATGTAAGCATGCCTTGTAATAGGAATATGGCATGACAGGTCCTCTTTACAGTGAGATATGAGGTCAATAAGACCCCACATCTCACCTCTAGGCTGGGAAGCCTGAAATCAAAAAATAAAAATAAACTATCTCCGCTTCCCAGCTGAGGCGGCACCATTCGTTTGAATGCAGAGGCCAGGCGTGACATCATAACATCGCGCCCAGCCTCTGAACGACCATCTGGTCCACCGGAAATCTCTATGGTCACCATCCGGGGCCGGCGGATCCATTCTCTGACTCACCGATGGAAGCGGTGAGTTGGTAGAAGCACCGGAGGGCGGCGGGAGGGGGGCGTCCCCTCTCGCCACCTGTAAGAACAATCACATGGCGGAACAGCTGCTATGATCATTCTTATGGTGTAGGGAATTGCTGGCTGAAAAAGCCAATATCTGAATGATGCCTGTAGCTGCACCCATCATTCAGATATACCCCCGCAAATTCAAGGATGTCATATGACGTACCTTGGGCGGGAAGTGGTTAAAGCCATTGGTGTGAACAGCCTATTGCATGCGTGTATATCAGTAGAGCAGAGATGTGTGTGTGTGTCTGTCAGTTGTTTTTATTTGTATTATTATTATTATTAATTTTTTTTTTTGGAGCCCCTGTTGGGCTTCCTGTTCACACACAGACTGAAGCATAGTAAACAGTTTTCTATGCTTAAGTTAAAAATTAACACAGGAGTGATCGGTACAGATCACTCACTGTGTTCATTCATCTATCCTGAAACATCCCCTGCAGCAGCTGGTGGGAGAGGAGAGGGAGGAAGCTGGGAGGACTGCAGGGGGAAGACAGGAAGCAGGGGGAATCAAAACTGCACTGGGTGATTAGGATGTGCCCAGGCACACCCAGCACACCCTGTGCACACGCCTATGTTAAAGCATACCTGCTAAAGGAATATATTTAAATTTCCAGCAGGCCATGTCTTGAAATGCTGCCGGTCACAGCTTTCTGGGTGCTGCATGTATTCCCCCCACTCCCCTGCCACATGCTGTGGTTTCTCATGGCTTGTATATCACATCATATACAGTGGGGCAAAAAAGTATTTAGTCAGCCACCAATTGTGCAAGTTCTGCCACTTAAGAAGATGAGAGAGGCCTGCAATTGTCATCATAGGTATACCTCAACTATGAGAGACAAAATGTGGAAACAAATCCAGACAATCACATTGTCTGATTTGGAAAGAATGGTGGAAAATAAGTATTTGGTCAATATGAAAAGTTCATCTCAATACTTTGTTATAGATCCTTTGTTGGCAATGACAGAGGTCAAACGTTTTCTGTAAGTCTTCACAAAGTTGTCACACACTGTTGCTGGTATTTTGGCCCATTCCTCCATGCAGATCTCCTCTAGAGCAGTGATGTTTTTGGGCTGTCGCTGGGCAACACGGACTTTCAACTCCCTCCAAAGGTTTTCTATGGGGTTGAGATGTGTGATATATATATATATATTTATTTATTTGGGGGTTCCATAAGAAATATACAAATTATTATATATTGTTTTTAAGGTAATTTACTATATTTTCAAAATCTGTACTCAAGCAGGTGGCTTAACGGACAAATTACTGAAGTTTGAAGTTATAACTTCCAACCAGTAATTTCACAGTAAATAGATAAATAATACATTATTATCTTATAACATATAACATAATAATATATGATTTAGCTTGTACCTTTTCTGCAGTAGCAGATTCTCATTCTCCCTCTTAACTGTGAAAAAACCATGGGATTGTGGGTAAATCTTATACACATAAACATGTGTTTTTTTTTCCTCTAGTTAGGAGGGCTGGAAGGGAGTATTTGTCTTTTAAACACGCCCCCTTCTATGACACTGCAGTGAGAGGCGTGCCTCCACTGCAACGATTTTATTGGACAGCTGGGGTCAATGGTACTTTACCATTGGGCCAAGACTCCAAGCTGTCCATTGAGCTCAGTGCCTCTGATAAGAAGTGAATCCTCTCAGTCTGCTGCAAACAGATTGTGCCAGCTTGTATTTAAATTGGACGCTCTGTATGTAGCTTCTGACAGGCTGCACAAGGAACCCCATATCTCTGGAACCATTGATGATTAGGAGCCCCAAATTTTGACCATTGGTGGGGCAAGACTTCAGCTACATACCCCCCAGGTCGCCGAGCTACGACCCTTTGAAGCTCGATCGTTTGTTTGGGGTTTTTTTTGTTCATGGCAGGTGAGGCCTCTCATGACTGCACGTCCCTGATAAAGACATACAAAAGGCCATTTGAAAAATTTACATTACTTTTGCTCTCCCGGCTGGGTACTGCACTGTAGGGGGAGGCAGAGAGCACATCACCCTTGCTTTTATTTTAGAATGTGTGAACACAGTCTGGCCGAGCTCCCGAAGAGTAGATTGACAGTGTGGCTGAGGATCGGGGAGCTTGGTCTCATGCGACAGCTTTTCTCTGCCAAGATGCCATGGCACCCTGGTGACCTCAGGTGGCACACTGTTTGGCCCCTTTCACACTGGGGCGGTGGGTGCGTCGGCGGTAAAGCGACGCTATTTTTAGCGCTGCTTTACCGTCAATTTTGCGGCGATATTTGGCCGCTAGCGGGGCGCTTTTACCCCCCGCGCTAGCGGCCAAGAGGGTTAAAACCACAGCAAAGCGAGGCTTTCACATTGGGGACACAGCAGTGGCTCTTTCAGGGTGCTTTGCGGGTGCTATTTTTAGTGCTGTAGCACCTGTAAAGCACCCCAATGTGAAAGGTATCTTTGAGAAAGGGTGATGTAAGGTGTGAAATGCTTGCTGCTCCTGGAGAAAATGCTGCTTTAGATTCCCTACCAGTGGCGGCCGCTCATGCAGGGCGCAGGTGCCCCCCCAATCCATGCGTCCGGCCCATAATCTATATACAGAGGCTCTAAAAGGCTTCAAAAAAGGGTGGGCTCGGAGCAATGCACCCATCTATTTGTGTTACATTAGCGAATTAATATTCGCTAATGTCTTCCTGTTTCTCCTCCCAGCCAATTAGGAATCGGGTCCTGAGACACAATTGGTTGGGACTCCTAAGACCTTATTGGCCATGAGTCCTAAGTCCTAATTGCCCGGGAGGAGAAGCAACCGCCGGGACTCTGGAGGAGACACATGGCGGAAGCCGCTGAAGCTGCGACCTGGATGAGGTAAGTGCAGGTCTGGCAATGGGGCCTGGCAGGTGATGGGCGAGCAATGTGGCGATCCAGCAATGAGGGTGCGGGAATCGGTGAGTGCCTGGGGGGCGCACAGGTTGTTTGGCTGGCTAGGGGGGGCGCGGGCAGCACCAGCTACCACTGCTCCCTACAGTATATGACTTTTTTGGTCATGTGATTTCTTCTGAAGGGGAGTTGAGAGCTCGGGTTGGTTAATGTTCCTCTTGCAGACAAAGTTTCAGGTGCTGGTCACATGATCTTTACTGAAGGAGGAGATTAGCCAAACTGAACCAAATACTTATAACTGTGTAATCAGCACTGGAGGAAACCCAAAGCAGAAATTGTTCCAGGAAAGTAAATTCTCCTCTTCTTCCATTACTCTTTATTTATCTATTCTGGTTTTATATTCATGCTTAAGTTATTGTCTGCTATAACCAGCTCAGGGCTATTATTTTGCTCATCTTGGGATGGGAATGAAGGGGATACATGGAAGAATACCATGTGGATGTAGAATTAGTGTGTGGATGAGGTCTGTGCAGTGACATCTGGTACAGATAAAGGTTGGTGAGTGTGGAGGGATGGTTTTAAAGAATATCAGTCCTTAGATGTGGTGGCTGCATTTGTCTTCTTTTTTCAGTCTAAGAATATCTTCAGCAAGAACATACAAAAGCTATTGATCCTGCCAGATATTCAGTCTCCTTTTCCTTCCAAGCTTCTACTATGAATTCCCCTCCCCCATGTAATGAAGATGAAGATCTGTTTGTAGTCCAGTTCAGGAGAGCAGCCTAGGGTGACAACTCCGCTCTACACAGATACAATGCAGTGAGTGAGTGTTGTCACCCTAGGACAGGAAGTGTGTTATTCATTGATATACCAGGCAGGTGAAAATAAAGGGAAACATCTCAAAATGAATGCAGCCACCACATTGAAGGACTGATAAGCTGCAGAATATAACCATTTTGTATAGAGGTTAAGATATACTTTGATAGCACAGACAGCAGTTGGTAAAGTTATGATGGACACATAATGCTGAGCTGAGTGCAGGGAATTCTGACCCAGGGCAGCCATATCACATGGGAGAATGGACTATTGGATGATGGAGGGTGGGAATAAACTAGAGAGAGAGAGAACATTCTTGATGTATGTTGGTGATAGTCTCTGCCATTTTCTGAGTGGTGTCTGTGTGATTTATATTTCCAGATTTACTGCAGAAAAAGAGAAGTGAAGACCAATGGTGTCTCTGCAGATGTGCTGCTGGCAGAGGTCAGATCTGTGCCACCCATCCAGAATGGATCCATACCCGCCAATGGTGTCTATGAAGATGTACCACTTGCAAAGAATGGATCAGTGCCACCTATCAATAATGGATCCATATCCACCAATGGGGTCTATTAAGATGTGCCACTGGCAGAGGGTGGATCAGTGCCACCCATCCAGAATGGATCCATACCCACCATTGGTGTCCCTCAAGCTGTGCCACTGGCAGAGAACAGATCTGTGCCACCCATCCAGAATGGCTCCATACCCACCAATAAGATTGGATCCCCACCTGCCACTCAGAACACATTTTAATCTATTGAGAGAAACGTATATAGAGCAGCTCAGTATCCAGAGTCTAATGTTTGGCTGTCTAACACGAATTTGTTGGCAATCATAAAAAAAGGACCTTTTATCATATAAATCCTGATTAGAAGCAGCAAATCACTTCCTCACATATAAGGGTTTACTCACACCAAGTGTATCGATCAACACAAGGACACTCTAAAAACAATTGCTGTCTATGAGCCCTTCCCACCACACTGCATTTTATGCAGCGCAACGCAACGCAAAAAATCTGCATAAATGTAACATTCCTATACAAATACAAACAATAAGTGAGTATCTTGACCCTTGATGTGTGCAATAAAGTAAAATTGCAGTGTGCAATAAAACATATGTTAACCTGCATGTGGTGCATATGTTTTCTGTGCACTCAGGTGTGATCGGACCTTAACAATGCCTTGACACCCCTCTTCTATCCTCATGGAAGGTATTTTCTATGACATCATCGATGGTATACCTCACCCACATCTACCTCTGACACTCATTGGTCATCAGGGGCAGAGTCTAGAAGAGCTGCCTTTATATAGGTGTTACCTCCATTACATAAAGCAGCCATCTAAAGATGCCGGAGTCTAGGTCCACTTTGAAGTGGGTGTTAAATCAAGTTATGTTTTGTCTTGTGTCCCAATGCAACAATTTCCCATCATTTTCCTGTCTTGGGGTGCAACAGATAATGAGTCTTAGAAAGTTGTCACAGAGACCAGTGAAGGATATTTTCTCATTTTTAGACTTCCCGTTATGTTTTGTCACCAGGATAAATAGAGATAATGAATCTCCCTAGTGGGAAAACCGCAATAAAAATTGACTCAGGATCCAGCCCATCCCTATGCTAAAAAAAGCTTTACTTGCACTTTAAAAGGAGGTTAAACCCTGAATAACGTCCGCCAGCATTTGCCTTAATATGAAGTACACAGCACTTACCTCTGGGTGTGCTCTCCTCCAATGATGAGAGGTCTGAGCCCCCCCACATCTACTCCATCCCTGCCAATACCAGGCCTTTCTCCTTTTCTTCCAGGTCCACCATCTTCTTCCTTCTCCCATTGGACAGGCACTGATGATTTAACCCCCGCACATGTACACTAGAGTTATATGATCTCAGCATCCGACTCCATTTCCGGCATCTGTGAGATTCCAGGACTATACACTGCACTCTGCATATACTACAGTCAGTGTGCAGAATAACATTGCCAGCAGGAAAAATCAATTTTCTACATTTCTCAGGATTTTCTGCTGATTGGTAATCGGTATTGTCATCTGTTTAACCCTTCTAGATGAGAAAAACATAGATCTAGACTTCTTATTATGGTGACAACACTGCTGGGCAATTGTTGGTATTTCCTGGCTATATGTCTTGTGTTGGAATGTATTTGAACATTGCCGGGTCATATTAATCCACAATATTGTTGCAGGAAATTACTGTTGTCATTTATACTAAGTTGAACTCCAGTCAAACTGCTAAATATTCATCAAAGGATTTATAATTCTGTTCGGCCACTTTTGTGATTCACACAAAAGTGTGAATCACATCGCCGGACAGGTGATGTTTACAGGTATAGAATACATTGATGTCACCTCCTGCTCACAGCATGCTGATTGGATAATGAAGGGACAGCAACTTCTCAACTCTGCCCTCTCCTCCTCTCAGCACATGTGCAAGCAGCAGAGCCCTGATTGGCTCATACTGTTGTCCCTCCCTTTCTAGTCTGAATGCTGCTGTTCAGAGGGTGATGGGGTGATATCCAGACAGATTCAGATACCTAGGCTAGTTGTCTGCAAAAATAATTATAAGTCCAACTCCGTGCTACTTGACCCCCCTCCTCCCCCCTGTATGTGTGTTTTTAACATTTCTTAATTACCTTTTTCTGATGTCTTCTGGCCAGTCATGTGGCACGCTGGGTTCATGTCCTCTCTGGTCTTCTCCCAGGGTGGGCAGTCCTGGATGATGCAGAATGTGGCACTGATTGCTCTCTGCAATATTACACAGTGAGTGGGGGAGGGGATGTGCACAGGGGGCGGGATCATAGCGCTCTGCACTCAGTCTTTCCTCAGTCTTCCAGCAGGTCTAGTCACACTGGATATCCCTCAACCTGGAAGACTGAGGACATCTTGTGGTGATGATGAGATTCTGCAGGGGACAAGTCCAGAGGTGAATATTGGAATGAGCACTGAGGCTGGATATGTACAATAAATAAATAGATAGATAGATATATATATATATATATCTATCTATCAGTGGCGGCCCGTCCATAGGGCGCCGCCCCCCCCTCCAGGCAGAAAAAAAAAAAAAAAGTCAAAAAAAAAAAAAAATTTTTTTTTTACTACTGGCCCTTTAAAAAAAAAAAAAAAGAAAAAAAAAGGTCCTTAAGTGCACTGTGTTCGGACGCCGGATACAGTGCGACGCCGGACACAGTGCACTAATAGGAAGCGCCACGTCTATGCAATCACGAGATTGCAGACGTGGCGCCGCATTTGCGGGGGTTTAGCCCGCCTTGGGGCGTTTTCTGAAGCACCAAGTAGCTTCCGCCCGGCCATAGTAATACATACTACAGGCGCCGGGCGGAAGCTACTTGACACTTCAGATTTGATTGACATCTGCCCTGAGTCAGATGTCACTTCCTGTCTCTCTCTCTCATTGCGCCCGAGAGAGGAAACAGGAAGAATGCTGCTGCCAGTGTGAGGAGGAGGACACCGCAGGAGACTGAAGGTAAGTACCGCTGTGTGGAGAATGGGGGGGACACATGCTGTGGGGGGCTCTGATGGGGACACATGCTGTGGGGGGCTCTGATGGAGGACACATGCTGTGGGGGGCTCTGATGGGGGACACATGCTGTGGGGGGACTCTGATGGGGGACACATGCTGTGGGGGGCTCTGATGGGGGGACACATGCTGTGGGGGGCTCTGATGGGGGACACATGCTGTGGGGGGCTCTGATGGGGGACACATGCTGTGGGGGGACTCTGATGGGGGACTCTGATGGGGGACAGCTGCTGTGGGGGGACTCTGATGGGGGACAGCTGCTGTGGGGGGACTCTGATGGGGGACACATGCTGTGGGGGGATTCTGATGGGGGACAGCTGCTGTGGGGGGATTCTGATGGGGGACAGCTGCTGTGGGGGGCTCTGATGGGGGACACATGCTGTGGGGGGACTCTGATGGGGGACACATGCTGTGGGGGGCTCTGATGGGGGACACATGCTGTGGGGGGACTCTGATGGGGGACACATGCTGTGGGGGGACTCTGATGGGGGACAGCTGCTGTGGGATGCTCTGATGGGGACACATGCTGTGGGGGGCTCTGATGGGGGACACATGCTGTGGGGGGACTCTGATGGGGGACACATGCTGTGGGGGGCTCTGATGGGGGACACATGCTGTGGGGGGACTCTGATGGGGGACACATGCTGTGGGGGGACTCTGATGGGGGACACATGCTGTGGGGGGACTCTGATGGGGGACAGCTGCTGTGGGGGGCTCTGATGGGGGACAGCTGCTGTGGGGGGCTCTGATGGGGGACACATGCTGTGGGGGGACTCTGATGGGGGACACATGCTGTGGGGGGACTCTGATGGGGGACACATGCTGTGGGGGGACTCTGATGGGGGACACATGCTGTGGGGGGACTCTGATGGGGGACACATGCTGTGGGGGGACTCTGATGGGGGACACATGCTGTGGGGGGCTCTGATGGGGGACTCCTGTTTTGGGGGGACTCTGATGGGGACACCTGCTGTGGGGGGACTCTGAGACACCTGCTTTGGGGGACACCTGCTCTTGGGGGCTCTGATGGGGGACACCTGCTGTGGGGGGACTTTGATGGGGGACACCTGCTGTGGGGGGCTCTGATAGGGGACACCTGCTGTGGGGGGACTCTGATGGGGACACCTGCTGTGGGGGAACTCTGATGGGGGACTCCTGTTTTGGGGTGACTCTGATGGGGGACACCTGCTGTGGGGGGACTCTGATGGGGGACACCTGCTGTGGGGGGACTCTGATGGGGGACACTTGCTGTGGGGGGACTCTGATGGGGGACACTTGCTGTGGGGGGACACCTGCTGTGGGGGGCTTTGATGGGGGACTCTGATAGGGACACTTGCTGTGGGGGGACTCTGATGGAGACACCCTGCTGTGGGGGACACCTGCTGTGGGGGGCTCTAAAGGGGACACCTGCTGTTGGGGGCTCTGATGGGGGACACCTGCTGTGGGGGACACTGATGGCAAATCTGATGTAAGGGGACAGAGGCTGTATTTGGGGGGGGGGCAGAGGCTGCATTTTATGTGACAGAGGCTGCATTTGGGGGGGACAGAGGCTGCATTTGGGGGGGACAGAGGCTGCATTTGGGGGGACAGAGGCTGCATCTGGGGGGACAGAGGCTGCATTTTATGTGACAGAGGCTGCATTTGATGTGACAGAGGCTGCATGTAAGGACGGACTGCTGGGGACACCTGATGGCATCTGGTTGTAGGCGACGTGGCTAGTGACACACTCGGGGCTCCCACTGATTCTGCATTATGGTGAGTTGAATGATTTCATTTTATATTACAATGTAACAATAGAAACAATGCGCTTCAATCATCCTGACACCATAACAACCATGGTGCCGGGATGATTGAAGCGCTAACACCAGGTGCTTGGAGTATCTTTATCTGATGATTGTTAAACTTTGTAGAATACACATTTCTATTGTTGTGTAGGATCTGGGCCTGCTGTCCCTCTCTCCCTCTCCCTCCATCCCTCGTTTATCTCAAACGCTAACCACACCACCTTAGAGCCACATCCACTATTTCGCTGAAACCACGCCCATTTTACCAAGTGGGAGGGGTCAAAAAGGAAGGGCGGGGTCTGGCGCCCCCTATCCTAAAACTTCACCAGTATATATATATATATATATATATATATATAGATATATAGATATATAGATATATAGATATATAGATATATAGATATATATATATAGATATAGATATATAGATATATAGATATATAGATATATAGATAGATAAATGAATATATTGTATAAGATGTAAAGAAACTTAGAGAAACATTCACTTTTTTATGTTGTAAATAGTATAATTTATATGATGTGTATGTTCTGGTTTTTCTGATGGTATAATCTGTACTGTCTGTATATATTGCTAAACTTTACTGTATGCATATACAATATCAGTTCTCCCAACTGTATAATCTGTATCATCGGTGAATACCGGTTCCCTCAATTATCCCGTTAGCATTGAATTATTTCAGGATAAAGCACTTAGCAAATAGAAAATGTGCAATAATGAGACATGGAATGTGTAAAGTGTACCTGTCTATATACAATGAAGATCTATTATCTGTCCAGAATGTGATCACATCTCTGAGCCTCCCTTCCTCTATGGAGGACAGGTACTCTTCTCCTCTACATAGAAGAGAGAAGATTGGTCTCATTTGAAGTCAAAAAGTTAATTAAAATAAAAGCGCAATTTACTTTTAACATTTGTATCAGATTTATATCAGTCACTGCCACAATGTTGGGACAGAAGTAAACTATATTTTTCTATGTGTTCTTTTATACATATTGTACAAGTTTTAATATTAATCATATTATCTGTAGCTGACAGAACTAATCAAATAAAATTCAGAACTTGGTTGTTGGTCTCCCTTCTTTGCCGTCTTCCTGTACAAATAACCCATAAAAAAAATCTCTAGTCTCGCCATTCTCAGCCAGGGTTCCTCCAGAGGTTCTAGGGGTTCCTCAGGCTTCTCCTGGCTGACTGACCTTCTATGTAGGGGTGTTGGCATAGTTCTGGAGCCAATGTAGAAATTAAGATATTAAGAAAACAGCCGTTGCTTCAGAGTGTGTACTTCCAAATGATTTGCAAAATGTATTGATTTGACCAAATGAATGCCTTAAAGGGGTTGTAAACCCTCAAGGTTTGCATTCTATGCATTGAGGTGAAAAACCTCCTGTCATGCAGCAGCCCCCCCGAGCACCCCTCTTACTTATCTGAGCCCCATAATTCCCGTGTTGGGATGACCACACCAGCTCAGGCCAGTGTCTTGTGTCCTAATTGGATAGATTGATGGAGCCAATGGCTGCGCTGCTATCAATCTATCCAATGATGCGGGAGCCGGGGGCGGGGCCGAGTCTGTGTCAATGGACGCAGCAGTAGGACATGGGAGCGCACACGCACGGGTGTCCCAAGGGAGAGCGATTCTACGGGGCACTTGAGAACAGGAGGAGCCAGGAGGGCCACAGAGGGAGCCCAGAAGAGGAGGATCGGGGTCACTCTGTGCATAACCAACTCATAACCAAAGCTTGTTTGGCTGGGCTTCTCCTATGGGTCACAGGAGTGCAGTTCATTTTACACTCCTGTGACCCGTTTCTAGCAGAGTGCAGACTGAAGTCCGTTCTCTGCTGACATCACCAATGTCAGTCTAGGCACCGCGTCATCCCAACCATGGAATCTGGATCCACCAGGTGCCTGGACTGACACCCTGCTCAGCCTCTCAGTGAGCCACTGAGAGCCTGAGTGTCAGGGAAGACAGGCTTTCCATGTAAGCACCCGGTGTGCACGCATGCGTACTAGCACTTTAAGACACACACCTGTCACTAATACTGAAGTCAGGCGGGCTATTTAAACAGGGCTTCTACAGAGGTTCGTTGCTGTTTGGTCTGCAGCTCCTGTGTTGTATCCTGTTTCCTGTGTGACCTCTGATTCTGATCCAGCTTGTTGTTACCTGTGATTGCCTGCTGCCTGTTCTGATCCCGGCTTCCCATAGACTCTGATCCTGCCTGCTGATTCTGTCTGCTGATCTTCCGGTACTACTTGGCTTGTGACCCGACCTCTCTTCTGCCTACCGTCTATGCCTGATCTGCTTGATTATTACCGACCCGGCCTGTCTGACCCTGCATCTCGCTCATCCAGCCTGCTACAGCTCCCGGCCCTGCAAGCCTGCATCTGGTACTGCTCTGTGGTTCATCCCAGCCTGCCGCCAGTCAAGCATCGTGTCAGCTCATCTACTATCTGCCTGCTGATCACCGCTACTACACAGACTATTGAACTGTTTACAGGCACTCATACCCCACCGTGCTCCTGCGGCTGCTGTATCACTACCAGTGGTCCGCGAGCCGGAGTTGTACGAGAGGCCTTCCTCTACACATCAGGCTCACATCACCAGGTACGTAACAGTACCAAACAGCCATGTCTGAGCCTGCAAGAGGACCCTCTCCAGTAAATGAAATATGTCAGCACCTTGCTGCTCTTACACAGGCGGTTAAGTCGCTGCAGGAAGGATACATGTGTCTCGAAGAGCAGGTACAGTCCCTGTCCAATCCAGCAACCATAGCTCCTGCATCTGATTCTGCCTCCTCCATCACCCAAGCTGGGGCTTTAGCCAGCCATACAGTAATGATGTTACCCCCTGAGCCTCGTGTACCTACTCCTGAGAGGTTTTCCGGTGATCGGAGTAAATTTAGAGCCTTTCGCAATGCCTGTCAGCTCTACTTTACTCTCCAGCCACAGACTTTTTCCCTGGAAACCACCAAGGTGAGATTCATTATTTGGCTCCTCCAAGGGGAACCACAGTCTTGGGCCCACCGGCTGTTAGAAGAGAACAATGCACAACTAAACACCATGCAAATGTTCTTTGACGCCATGGCGCTGATTTATGATGACCCACAATGTACCACCACTGCTGAAGCCGCTCTTCATACACTCCAGCAAGGCCATAGAGCGGCAGAGGACTATGTCACTGACTTTAGACGCTGGAGTGCGGACACTAGCTGGAATGACGCAGCCCTGCGTCATCAATTTCGTCTGGGTCTCTTGGAAAGCCTGAAAGATGAGCTCGCTCGGGTCGGGGTGCCAAGCTCTCTGGAAGCCTTAATCACTCTGTCCATTCAGATTGACCGCCGCCTACGAGAACGCAGGTCTGAAAGAACCACACAGCACTTCCGTCCAGCCTGGATGTTACCTAAGATCCCTGCTTCTCCTAACCCGGCTCCTGGAAATTCCACTTTCCCCACTCCGGAGGTGCCTAAACCCATGCAATTGGGCCTGATTCACTCTTCTTTGACTCCAGAAGAACGCCAACGCCGACGAGTAAATAACCTCTGCCTGTACTGTGGAGAAGCCGGTCACTTCGTACATACCTGTCCTGCCAAGCTGCGTAAGTGTCTTTCCCTTTCTTCACTCAAGCAGTCACCCCTGCCTGCCTTGTCTGCCAGCTCAGCTCATATCGCTCTGCCTGTTTCCTTCCAACTACCGGGAAGAACCATATCAGTGACCGCTATTATTGATTCTGGAGCGTGTAGCTGTTTCATCGACCAGTCCTTCGCAGCTCAGCAACACATTCCTCTACAAACCGGAGGACAGGGACTCACTGTATTCCTGGCCGATGGGTCTCGTATTAAGTCTGGACTGGTAACCAAGGAGACCCCACCGATGCTGACCATCTCCTCCACCAACCACAGAGAGCTGCTGCGTTTAGACGCAATTTCTTCGCCCTTATTTCCCATAATCCTGGGCCTACCCTGGCTACAGGCCCACAATCCACAGATAGACTGGAAATCCGGAAGTGTCAAGTTCCAGTCAGCATATTGCCAGAGACACTGTTTGGAAACTTCACCACCATCACCTGCTACCCTGCTGTGTATGGACGCAGATCCTGAATTATGTCAAGTAGTTCCGAATTCTTACCACGAATACCTGGACGTTTTCAGTAAACGAGGAGCAGACACCCTTCCTCCACACAGACCTTATGACTGCCCCATCGAGCTCCTTCCTGGGGCAGAGATTCCATTCGGGCGCATCTTCCCTTTATCTGAGCGGGAATCAGGAGTTCTGAAGGACTATATTGATGAGAATCTGCAGAAAGGATTCATCCGTCCCTCTACTTCACCGGCCGGTGCCGGTATATTTTTCGTAGAAAAAAAAGGATCATTCCCTGAGACCATGTGTGGACTATCGTGACCTAAATAAAATAACAGTGAAAAATCGCTACCCCCTTCCTCTAGTCCCTGAACTGTTCCAAAGACTCAAATCAGCAAGCATTTTTACTAAGCTGGATTTAAGAGGGGCCTATAACCTGGTTCGCATACGAGAAGGAGATGAATGGAAAACTGCCTTCCGTACCCGATTTGGGCACTTTGAATATCTAGTTATGCCCTTTGGCCTTTGTAATGCCCCTGCCACCTTCCAGTACTTTATTAACGACATTTTCAAAGACTTTCTGGATATTTTTGTGGTTGTCTACCTTGATGACATCTTGATATTCTCTGTATCATTAGAGGTGCACCGAGGGCATGTTAAAAGCGTATTGTGCCAGCTCCGCAAATATGGACTTTATGCCAAAGCCGAGAAATGCGACTTTGAGCAACGGAGCATCCAGTTCTTAGGTCTGATCATTTCGACCGAAGGGATCAAGATGGACCCACAGAAAGTCTCAGCGATACTAGATTGGCCAGTCCCCACAGACAAGAAGGGAATACAACGATTCGTGGGCTTTGCCAATTTTTATCGCAAGTTTATCAAGAACTTTTCTGCTATCATTCACCCTATTACACAGCTGACCAAACAAGGTATCCGTTTCTGTTGGACTTCTGAGGCTCAAGCTGCTTTTGAAATCTTGAAGAGACGGTTTACCATTGCTCCTGTCTTAAGTCACCCAGATTCTACCTTGCCCTATATTGTGGAGGTGGATGCTTCAGAAAGTGCAGTTGGGGCCATTCTATCACAACGTCAAGGCCTCAAAGAAGTGTCCCATCCAGTGGCATTCTTTTCACGCAAACTCACATCAGCTGAAAGAAACTACGATGTAGGGGATCGGGAACTTTTGGCGATCAAAGCCGCGTTGGAGGAATGGAGGTACTTGTTGGAGGGAGCGGCCCATCCAATTCTGATCTACACGGATCATAAGAATCTTGAATATCTGCGATCCGCTAAACGCCTCAAACCACGCCAAGCTCGCTGGGCACTCTTTTTCTCAAGATTCTCATTCCATATTACGTACAGGCCCGGATCAAAGAACACTAAGCCTGATGCGTTGTCGCGCATGTTCGAAGATCCAAGAGACATCCTAATACCAGACACCATTTTACCAGCTGGAAATTTCCTACTATTAAACACTGACCTTATGTCTCAGTTACAGCAAGCTTCTGCAGAAACACCCAGTCCTCCAGGGGTCACACTACAAGCAAAGAATGGGCTATTATGGAGGGGTAAGCAGATTTTTGTACCTAAAAAGGTTCGAGCAATGATCTTGGGGGTTTGCCATGACCACCCTTTGGCAGGCCATTTTGGAGTTCATAAGACTGTCGAACTTGTACAACGCTCATTTTGGTGGCCAGGTTTGGAGAAAGACTGCAGAGCCTATGTAAATGCATGTACCACCTGCACCCGGAGTAAAAGTTCCCGTAACAAAGCTTGGGGATTACTCAGACCTTTGCCTATACCCGACAGACAGTGGAAGATGATTGCTATGGATTTTATAGTTGAACTTCCACCTTCTGAAGAATGTACCGCTATCTTTGTGGTAGTGGATCGCTTAACAAAGATGGCTCATTTCATTCCTCTAAAGAGTACACCATCGGCTGCAGAAACCGCTCAGGTGTTTATAAAGGAAATTGTCAGACTCCATGGAGTCCCCGCAAATATTGTGTCTGATCGCGGTGTCCAGTTCACATCCAGATTTTGGAAGGCCTTGTGCGAGACCCTACAGATTGAACTCTCATTCTCTTCTGCTTACCACCCACAAACTAATGGGCAGACAGAGAGGACTAATCAAACCCTAGAACAATACATCCGTTGTTTTACTTCTTTTGTCCAGGATGATTGGGTATCATTATTACCACTGGCGGAATTTGCCTATAATAATGCCACCCATTCTGCCACCAAGCAATCTCCGTTCTTTGCTAATTATGGATTCCATCCCACCTTCTTACCTAATCTTGTCACAGAATCTTCCGTTCCAGCCGTCCAGGATACTGTTGACTTTTTCTCTCGCAATAATATGTTGTTACAGGAAACCATCGCGAAAGCGCAGGAGGACAGCAAGAAATCATTTGACAAGAAAAGAAGGGGGGAACTGATCTTGCAACCAGGAGATCAAGTATGGCTTTCAACAACAAATTTGAAGATGCTATGTCCTTCAAGGAAGCTGGCACCAAGGTTCGTAGGACCATTTCCGGTAAGGAGAAAAATTAATGATGTTTCTTTTGAATTAACCTTACCTGAGTCTTTTAAAATCCACCCAGTGTTTCATGTATCCTTGCTAAAGCCTGTTGTGCCAGATCCATTTCCGGATCATAGACCAGGTCCTCCCGCACCTATTATTATTGATGGGGATGAGGAATTTGAGGTTGAGGCTGTTTTAGACTGCAGGAAAAGAAGGGGGCAGACACAATATTTAATCAAGTGGAAGGGTTATGGTCCAAAGGAAAATTCCTGGGGACCCGCACGAAATGTACATGCCACAGACTTGATCCATGCCTTCTTCGCAGGAACCCGCAAAAGAGGAACCGGTTGGCAACCCGGAGGTTGCCCGTAGGGAGGGGGCAATGTCAGGGAAGACAGGCTTTCCATGTAAGCACCCGGCGTGCACGCATGCGTACTAGCACTTTAAGACACACACCTGTCACTAATACTGAAGTCAGGCGGGCTATTTAAACAGGGCTCCTACAGAGGTTCATTGATGTTTGGTCTGCAGCTCCTGTGTTGTATCCTGTTTCCTGTGTGACCTCTGATTCTGATCCAGCTTGTTGTTACCTGTGATTGCCTGCTGCCTGTTCTGATCCCGGCTTCCCATAGACTCTGATCCTGCCTGCTGATTCTGTCTGCTGATCTTCTGGTACTACTTGGCTTGTGACCCGACCTCTCTTCTGCCTACCGTCTATGCCTGATCTGCCTGATTATTACCGACCCGGCCTGTCTGACCCTGCATCTCGCTCATCCAGCCTGCTACAGCTCCCAGCCCTGCAAGCCTGCATCTGGTACTGCTCTGTGGTTCATCCCAGCCTGCCACCAGTCAAGCATCGTGTCAGCTCATCTACTATCTGCCTGCTGATCACCGCTACTACACGGACTATTGAACTGTTTACAGGCACTCATACCCCACCGTGCTCCTGCGGCTGCTGTATCACTACCAGTGGTCCGCGAGCCGGAGTTGTACGAGAGGCCTTCCTCTACACGTCAGGCTCACATCCCAGGTACGTAACACTGAGCTAACCGCTCCGCCCATCCACATCTCAGCACACCAATGAGGAGCGGGAAGAGCAGAGAGCTGTGACTGACAGTCTGAAGCTCTCTGCTCACAGGGCTCTGAAAACTGAGCGATCAGCGGTGTTCAATCACTTGGTTCTCAGTTTAGAGAATGGCGGGGGACAGATGCAGCATTGGACCGATACTGCATCCACCTAGGTAAGTATTAAAAGAGGATGCAGCATCGGTCCTCTGGCGCCTCTTCACCGAGCGATCAAACACCGGTAATGGCTCGGTTCTCACAGCTCCCCATGAAGAGAGCTGCTGATTGTTAGTCAGCGGCTCTCCGCTCTGCCCCCCCTCACTGGAGTGCTGAGCTGTGGAGGGGGTGGGGAACGGCTGTCTCAGGCTCTCACCGGCTCGCTGAGAGGCAGAGATGGGTGACAGTCCAGGTGGATCCAGACTTCCATTGTCATGATGACGCGGTGCCTGGACTGATTCCAGTGACGTCAGCGGAGAACGGACTTCAGACCACACTCTGCTGAAAACGGGTCACAGGAATGCAAATCGGGTTGTACTCCTGTGATCTATAGAAGCCCAGCCAAACAAGCTCAGCCTGGACTTCTTTAATCAGGAAAAAAAAATTCCTTTACTTCTCTTTTAACCACTTCCGGACTGCCCACCGTCGTTATATATCGGCTGTTTGAAGAGGAATATCGTTGTTATGGCAGCAGCTAGCTGCCATAACCCCTGTATCCTCTTCTTCAGTGAGCGGTCCGGTTTAAGATAAAAGTGGTCCCTGCAGCGGATTCCCAGTGAGATCACTTTTATCGGAGGCTGGTGAGGGCCCCCTCCAGCCGCGCTCCAGTGCCCTCCACTGCTCACCGGAGCCGTCGGCAGCGGCGGAGGCTATTGGGTCCTTCTTGTGCCCTGACATTGAGACGAGTGAGGGGAAGATGGCCCCCACCCGTCTCCATATCATTGAAGGGCGGAAGCAACATCAAAACGTCACTTCCGCCCATAGATCTTAAAAGGGCCATTTTTTTTTCATTTTTTTAAATGACAATTTTTTATTTATTATTGCATTTTAGTGTAAAATATGAGATCTGAGGTCTTTTTGACCCCAGATCTCATATTTAAGGGGTCCTGTTATGCTTTTTTCTATTACATGGGATGTTTACATTCCTCGTAATAGTAATAAAAGTGACACAATTTAATTTTTTTTTAAAAACTGTGTAAATATAAAAAAGAAAAGGTAAAATAAATAAGAAAAAAGATAAATCAATTTTTAATTGTGCCCTGTTCCGACGAGCTCGCGTACAGAAGCGAACGCATACGTGAGTAGCGGCCGCATATGAAAACGGTGTTCAAACCACACATGTGAGGTATCGCCGTGATTGTTAGAGTGAGAGCAATAATTCTAGCCCTAGAATCCTCTGTAAATGAAAACATGCAACCTGTAAAAATTTTTAAATGTCGCCTATGGAGATTTTTGAGGGTAAAAGTTTGTCGCCATACCAAGAGCAGGTGCAATTTTGAATTGTGACATGTTGGATATCAATTTACTCGGTGTAACATTATCTTTCACAATATAAAAAAAATTGGGCTAACTCTACTGTTGTCTTATTTTTGAATTTAAAAAAGTGTATTTTTTTCCAAAAAAAGTGCGCTTTTAAGACCACTGCGCAAATACGGTGTGACAGAAAGTATTGCAATGACCGCCATTTTATTCTCTAGGGTGTTAGAACCCCAAACATTATATACCGTATTTATTGGCGTATAACACGCACCCCAAGTTTAGGAGGGAATTTTAAAGGAAAAAAAACTTTTAGCAGGGAAGTTTAAGGAAAAAAAACTTACATTTAAATGCCCAATAATGCAGCCTTATCAGCGTTCATCTGCAACCTTGCCCATCATTGCAAACTTGCCCAGTGTCCATCTGCAGCCTTGCCCAGAGTCTTTGCAGCATTGTCCAGTGTCTTTGCAGCATTGCCCAGCCTCATTGCAGGTCGATTATTTAAAATTGGTGCCAATCTCCGCTGACTGTGAGCAGAGCAGAGCGAGCGCTGCCGACATACACAAAGCCGAGTGTACTTGGCTTCTCTCGGCTCCTCTCACAGTCCCGCCCCTATGATGGACATAACACAGGTCCAATGGTGGGACTGGGTGTGACTGTGAGCAGAGCTGAGGGGAGCCGAGTACTCTCTGCTTTGTGTATGTCAGCGGCGCTCGCTCCCCTCACAATCAGCAGAGATCGGTGGGGATCGGCGTATAACACACCCCCATGATTTTCCTCTGATTTTAAGGGGAAAAAAGTGTGTGTTATACGCCGATAAATACTATATATATATATATATATATATATATATATATATATATATATATAATATTTTTTTTGTGAACGTATTTGTTTTGGTTTCTTGTATGAATTACATGGGTTGTCACCGACCTGTGGTGAAAATCTCATGTCAATAGAACCTTTAGAAATATATTTACCTAGAAAAATGGTTACGTGTTCAATACTTATTTTACCCACTGTGATAGATATATATCTCTATCTCTAAATTTTATCTATCTACGGTATTTATTTTATTTATTATCATATGGAAGTCCAAAATAACATATGTATAAAAAAAAATTCAGAGACTCAATCTTTAGTGAATGGCCAGGACTGTATGGACCGAGTAGGAGAAGAGATGTCTTCAGTCAGAGAGCGCACATATCACTGACCGCAGCATCGAAAAAAAAAAAAAAAAAACAGATCTTGGGAGACGATCCAACTTACACAGATAAATAATGGAAGAGTAGAGAGCGCAGCAGGGTGTCAGTAAAAAAAGAAGTTTTAATATAAATAAAAAAACAATATCCACTTACATTGTAGTTTGTAGACTTCTGAATGGGTACATTTGGAATCCATCCATCACTTAGATTGAGAATGTAACTAATACAGCACAGGGTCATGTGATAATGAGGGGATGGTGCAAAAGCTCCAAATGGGACATCACAAAAGTACAGAGGAGCCCAGAAGAGATCCAGAACTTAGCACCGGCTGTCAAAGACAAATCCAGCATTGGAACATCTCACTCCACAGACTGACTCCACACCACCACTCAGGACTGGAGCACAGGTGAGACTCTCAGAGAAATCAGGCAACGTGTTTCTGAGGATTCCACCCCTTTCTCAAGCCTGAAATTGGCAACAGTACTTGGAGATTTTTTATTTTTATAAACTCTTTATTTATAGCGACCAAACAAACACACAGTACAGCAAGGCATACTTTCAGTCAGCAAAACTGGTTCTATATCATTATGTGACAGTTCTTCAGAAAGGCAGGGAAACAAACGGTACACACTTCAAGAGGCCAGACACTGTAAGGTAGAGGTGTATCTAGTGAAAATGGCGCCTATGGCAAGCACTGAAACTGCGCCCCCTGTCAAAACATTTGAAACTCATCTTTCAGATAACCTAAAGGGGGTGTCGATAGAGTCTCAGATGAAAGAAGGAGAAGGGAAAGAAAGAAGGATAGAAGGATAGCAAGCCCAGATCCTAGACCACAATAGCAATACAGTATGTGTATTCCAGAAAGTTTAATAATCAGCAGATAAAGATACTCAAAACACCATTCCCCTAGGCAGATCCCATCAGATACAAGAGATGGTTAGAGAATGTGCAGACATGGTACAGGAGACAGTCAGATACTGCAGACATTAAACAGGAGATCAGAGACTGCAGTTTCTGTCTTACTAACAGTCCATTTGCCAAGCATAGTTAGTAAGACCATAAATGGTTAATAAGTCTGTGAAGATCCAAGCCTGACCAGCCTAAATTCAAAAAGGCAATATAAAAGCAAACAAATCATGCAGAGCACACTGGACTTTGGCACCAAGAGCTCTTTAGAAACAGCTGCAAATCATGATGAACACGGTCACACTTTTGGGTCTTCTAGAAGTCTAATCATTATCAGTGTGCTCACCTGTCCTGTGTGCAGTGTAAAGAGAAGAGCGAGAGGAATCATTTCCTAACCAGTGTGAGCATTGGCTGATCTGCATATGGGACAGGCGAGCTTAGACATCTGCAGCTGGCATTTTGTGTGTGTGATAGAGAGACTCAGCGCTCCTCCATCCTCTTTAGGTGTCACATAAACAATGGAAGCCCCTCCTTGTGTCAGTTCTATAATGAGCTCCCACCTTCTCCAGCCATCACATTATCTAGCAGAGCTCCATCCCTTCCTCCCTCCTACAGTCAGCCTGTATTGCTCACCCTTTCTTCTGCTTGATGGTGTCAGGTGTCCTTCAGTGCAGCCCAGGATACAGTGTCCCCCCTACTCCTGGGCACAGTGCTGATGCTCCCAGAGAGCGTTCTCCGGATAATAGACACATCAGGGCTGAGGGAACCAGCAGCATGCAGCAGGTGGTGGCCATCTTTCTTGTCATGTGATGGCAGTCAGCTGACACCTGTGAGGGCGGAGCATTCTGTATCATGGGCACTGATTGACTGTGTAGCCCCTGCTATCTTTTTAGCTAGTAGCTGGCTGTTAACATACTGTGTGGGCAGCGCCAGGTGATGACGAGCCCGAGCAGTTCATCTTTTTTAGGGGGGATCAGACAACTCGACCCAGTCCATCTGTGCCTGGGACAAAAACAATTTTTAGGGAAACTACCCGGGATGGCCACAGCCCAGAAATGTCCTACAAAATTTTGACTGTTGGCAGGTATGCCCTGGAAAGTGCCTTGCTGCCCAGCCACTTACCAGCGCCCCCTTCAGGTGGTGCCCGTGGCACTTGCCATATCTGCCATACCCTAGATACGCCACTGCCTACCGCAAATAAAGTATGGCTATAGATGCAAAGTAATCAGGAGATGCTGGCTGGGGACCCATGTACCCCATACAATTTTGAAGAAAGATAGGAGTTAGCAAGATAAAGGCAGAAAGAAGGGGCAGAAGAAAGAAAATAAGAAGGGGGGAGGGAGAGACAAGGAAAAAATGATAATAAGGGTCTCCTCCCTGGACCTCCCAATTGGAGCTGGAGTCATGGAGCTCCTTGTACTTGTCAAAGAAAATAAATTGGGTCCAGTAAAACCAAGTCTTGTGAATCCGGGCCTCTTCTCTCATCAAAGAGGCGGTAAGATCCTCCATATACATAATATCATTACCTAATGAATCCAATGACTCACTGTAGGAGGTGATGCAGATTTCCAAAGGACTGGTATACAAGCCCTGGCTGGATTGATGAGGAGTCTCATTAGAGAGTGGCGGTACTTCCATTCAGATAGTGGGCTGAGATGTAATAGGCAGGCAGTTGGGTCGTTGTCTAGTGCCAAACCAGTCAGATCTTGAATAAAAGCACAGACACTCTGTCAGAAGGGCTGGATCCATGGACCTAACCAGAAAATATGAATTATTGTACCCCCAGATGTCCTGCACCACCAGCATGTGGGGTCTGTGTCTGGGAAGTGGTAGGAAATATTTAAACATTGGAAGGTGGAGATACAGAACTCAGCATAGCTGTGCATAAAATTCTAAAATTACTACAAAAAAGTTTTAAAACATTGCAAATTGTAAAGAAACCTAATAAAAGGATATAGCTGACTCATTATTACCAAATAACAAAAACATTTATTATATTTATTATACTATAAAAACAATTAATTTGTAAACACCTGATGAGAGAAGGGTTTCAGGGTTTCTCAACCAGTGTTCCATGGAAGTCTAGGGTTCCTCTAGAGGTTGCTAGGGGTTCCTTGAGCAATATTTGCCTCTTAGATAAGTTCCCACTGACACCATTGATCTTTTTAGTTATCCGCAAGAGAGGATTCTTCCCAATGACCACAAGTGTAAGGAGCATTCTTCCTACTGACCATCACACTAATGTATCATGAGTTGTAGAGGGTCATTTTTAGAAGGGGTTCCCTGAGACCAGAAAATTATTTCAAGGGTTCCTCTGTGTTGAAAAGGTTGAGAAAGACTGGAGTAGAGGAAAGGCTAGAATAAGAAGTGGCCAGTAGAGGGGGGTATGGAGCTAAACTTTTACAAGCAAAGAAGATTATATACAAAAAAAGATACAATTAGGGAAACAAAGTATCATTTTGTAGCCAGAGAAAGATGTATACAGATACATATGTATTGTAAAAGAAATAACTTCAAATGGGTACCAGAGGGAAAAAAAAGGGAAGATCTATCCAATAAATCACACTGAAACCCCCCCCCAATAGATTGTATAATGTAGTGTTGACCTTAAAGCGGGAGACTGGCAAAATTTTTTTTTTAGATGTCAGCAGCTGCAAATACTGCAGCTGCTGACTTTTAAAATAAGGACACTCACCTGTCCCGGGGTCCAGCGATGTCGGCAACCGAGACCAAACCATCTCTCGATCCTCGGGTGCTGCCGCCACCATTCTCAGTGAGGGAATCAGGAAGTGAAGCGTTGTGGCTTCACTTCCTGGTTCCCTACTGCACATGCGCGAGTCGCACTGCGCGTTCTCTCTTTCCCAGGAGACAGTGGGGGAGTGTGGGAGGGGGCGTGACTCCCGCGGGAGTCTATTCCCGGAAGTGGGTGCAGATACCTGTATTATACAGGTATCTGCATCCCCCTCCCCCCTGAAAGGTGGCAATTGTAACACCGGAGGGGGGAGGAATCCGATGAGCGGAAGTTCCACTTTTGGGTGGAACCCCGCTTTAATTTAGTTCTTAATTTAGACCTTTGGGTTATCTAGTATCTAGTTTGTATGTACAAAACGTTTCTCTTTTGCTGAGCTTTTTATTCTCTTCCCACTGATGTGGCACATATATGTACCCTTATGTAAACAGTTTTCTGGGCTGAGAGCGTGCGCCCTGCGTGCTCCCATCACACTCACTGGCAGGGACCGGAAAGCTCCCAATGCATACTTGCAATCGGTAGCTTTCCGATCATGTGACCACTGTAGATAGATAAAAGGGGATTTTGCGAGCCACAATGGTATATTGCCTCAAATGTGGAAATCACCTAGCTGCCCGCGCAGAACACGTTTCATATGCCGTGCAATACAATGTATACAAAAGATACGCTGCGCTAAGGTGAAAATATCAATCTGGAGATTATTAATGCATATGAGGTACTGAAAATACAGCATAAGCGGCTTATCCAGCCACAGCAAGGCACAAAGGAGATTATATATATATATATATATATATATATAACAAGTGATTTTAAAGTGCAATGTGTAAATAATATACTAGATGTATACCATTAGAATGATAGTAGCGATCATCAGGCGACATCCCCCTGATGAAGACACGTGACCCTGTGTCGAACACGCGTAGGGGAAGGGTCAGGGCGGAGCACGAAGCCTTTCACTCCACTGAGATGTGATGCACAGCTTATCCCTCCTGACAGGCAAACTTTGAGGCAAACTTTGGAGACTGTTATCAGATTGGTGCACTCACGCACCTTGCAAATGTGAGTACCCTAATGTAGGGAGCTTTTATCCTAATAAATATTTATAAACGATATCACACTATCCAGTTTTTCTTTTCTTTTATTCCTAACTGAGGAGTTGCTGCTGAAAACTGTATCTGGATTCCATCACTGAGCCGTGGGATGGCTCATAAGCATGTTTAGACCCAGTCTCACAGCTGAGTCGCATGCTCTGAGGTGAGTGGCTGTCCCCAGGGGGTCACTGGATGGCACTTGAGCATGGAATTCTGAGCACTAAGCACTAAGATTAATGCACGCACATTGGATTTTTTTTATGAACTGTTTTTATGGACTTTATGTGCATTTCTTTCATATATTGGACTTTACTAATTACGTACCACATCTTGGATTTGATATTCACACTCATTGTGTGGCACTTGCCACTTTGTTGTATTTTGCACTTATCACTCTGATATATTTATTTATAATTTTTTTTTTCTTCACGGTAAATTTCAGACTATATAAATGATTTTTTCATCCATTATATATACACAGGTAGTAGTTCATTAATCGCTACTCTCATTCTAATGGTATACAACTAGTATATTATTTACACATTGCACTTTAAAATCACTTGTTTATATATATATATCTCCTTTGTGCCTTGCTGTGGCTGGATAAGCCGCTTATGAGGTATTTTCAGTATACCTCATATGCATTAATAATGTCCAGATTGATATTTTCACCTTAGCGCAGTGTATATTTTGTATACATGTGACCACTGTGACAGCCAATTATAGCGGTCACATGACCCAAATGGCAGCCTCTGTCTCCCAGCATTTAGAAGCCCTTAAAGGGCCGGGAGGCGGTGGCAGGAAGGGGTTAAAATGCTTGGCAGGGAGATGTTTGGGTAAAGCTTCGATGTCTCCATACCCAGAGACCCTTTGTTGACCCCTTATGTTTCTCCAAATTATTTCTGGGTACACTGTATTCACAATTACCCTGTTCAATCAGTCTATGATGCTCTCCAGAGTGATGGTTCGTCCCACATATAACAAGCCACAAGGGCAAGTTAAATAATTAACCACAAATTCTGTAGAACAGGGGGTCCTGAACTAGCGGCCTTCCAGCTGTTGTGGAGCTACAAGTCCCATCATGCCTCTGCCTATGGGAGTCATGCTTGTAACTGTCAGCCTTGCAATGCCTCATGGGAATTGTAGTTCTGTAACAGCTGGAGGACCACCAGTTTGAGACCCCTACTGTGGAACAATTGAAAAGCTCAGGAATCTGGGAGGTTCTTCCATCGGCCACGTAGGTTTCTGACTAGATACAACACATTTACAAGATAGACATTTCATTGTTCTACATTGGAACATTCCTGATAGATTATTGAACATATTTATATCTCCTGAACTCAGGTTCCTCTAATGCCGCGTACACACGGTCGGACTTTCCGGCATACTTGGTCCGGCGGACCAGAGTGTGCCGGACAATCCGCCCGTGTGTGGGCGGCGGCGGACTTTTCCGGCGGACTTCTTCCCAAAAGCCCGCCGGACCTAGATTTGAAACAAGTTTTAAATCTTTCCGTAGGACTCGGTTTCGGTCGGAAAGTCCGCTCGTGTGTGTGCTGGTCTGACGGAAAGCCCGCTCGTGTGTAGGCTGGTCCGACGGACCAGATACGACGCGAGGGCAGGGTATTGCATCTCGCGCTCTCTGCAATAGGAAAAACAAATCTTCCTATTGCGGTGAGCGCGGTGCATGCCAGGCCCTTAGGTCTGGTATGGATTATAAAGGGAACCCCGCTACGCCGAAAAAACGGTGTGGGGTCCCCCCTAAAATCCATACCAGACCCCCGATCCGAGCACGCAGCCTGGCCGGTCAGGAAAGGGGGTGGGGACGAGCGAGCGCCCCCCCCTCCTGAACTGTACCAGGCCGCATGCCCTCAACATGGGGGGTGGGTGCTTTGGGGGAGGGGGGCGCCCTGCGGGGCCCCCCACCCCAAAGCACCTTGTCCCCATGTTGATGAGGACAAGGGCCTCTTCCCGACAACCCTGGCCGTTGGTTGTCGGGGTCTGCGGGCGGGGGGCTTATCGGAATCCGGGAGCCCCTTTTAATAAGGGGGCCCCCAGATCCCGGCCCCCCACCCTATGTGAATGAGTATGGGGTACATGGTACCCCTACCCATTCACCTAGGGAAAAAGTGTAAGTAATAAAACACACTACACAGGTTTTTAAAATATTTTATTAAACAGCTCCGGGGGGGGGATCTTCCTCCGGCTTCGGGGGTCTTCTTCCGGCTTCGGGGGTCCCTCCGCTTCATCTTCTCCCGACGTCCGGTTGGTTCTTCTCCGCTCTCTTCTCCCGGTGTTCCTGTTCTTCGGCCGGCTCCTCTGCTGTCTTCAAGTAGCTCTCTTGCCAGCAGAGGTCCGGACTTCTGGGCTTCTGGGCTTCTTGTCTTCTCTTCCCCAGATGTTGACACGACGCTCTCTCCGGCTGGACTGCTCTCCGAGGGCTGCGTTGTGACTTATATAGGCGGAGACCCCGCCCCCTTTTGATGTCACAGTCCCTGGGCATGCTGGGACTGTGACGTTTTAGGGGGCGTGGTCAACATCACCCAGTGACCACGCCCCCTAAAACGTCACAGTCCCAGCATGCCCAGGGACTGTGACATCAAAAGGGGGCGGGGTCTCCGCCTATATAAGTCACAACGCAGCCCTCGGAGAGCAGTCCAGCCGGAGAGAGCGTCGTGTCAACATCTGGGGAAGAGAAGACAAGAAGCCCAGAAGCCCAGAAGTCCGGACCTCTGCTGGCAAGAGAGCTACTTGAAGACAGCAGAGGAGCCGGCCGAAGAACAGGAACACCGGGAGAAGAGAGCGGAGAAGAACCAACCGGACGTCGGGAGAAGATGAAGCGGAGGGACCCCCGAAGCCGGAAGAAGACCCCCGAAGCCGGAGGAAGATCCCCCCCCCCCCCCCGGAGCTGTTTAATAAAATATTTTAAAAACCTGTGTAGTGTGTTTTATTACTTACACTTTTTCCCTAGGTGAATGGGTAGGGGTACCATGTACCCCATACTCATTCACATAGGGTGGGGGGCCGGGATCTGGGGGCCCCCTTATTAAAAGGGGCTCCCGGATTCCGATAAGCCCCCCGCCCGCAGACCCCGACAACCAACGGCCAGGGTTGTCGGGAAGAGGCCCTTGTCCTCATCAACATGGGGACAAGGTGCTTTGGGGTGGGGGGCCCCCACAGGGCGCCCCCCTCCCCCAAAGCACCCACCCCCCATGTTGAGGGCATGCGGCCTGGTACAGTTCAGGAGGGGGGGCGCTCGCTCGTCCCCACCCCCTTTCCTGACCGGCCAGGCTGCGTGCTCGGATCGGGGGTCTGGTATGGATTTTAGGGGGGACCCCACGCCGTTTTTTCGGCGTAGCGGGGTTCCCTTTATAATCCATACCAGACCTAAGGGCCTGGTATGACCCGCGACGGGGCTCGCAAGGTGTCAATCTCGCCGATAAAAGCGGCAAGATTGACATCCTTTGCTAGTCCCGTCGCACCTGAGTCACGTTCAAAATGAACGGACTTGTCCGTGTGTGGGCAAGTCCGTTCATTCTGAAAGTCCGCCGGAACTCCGGCGAAAGTCCGTCGGAAAGACGGGCGGACTTAGCCCGCCGGAAAGTCCGGTCGTGTGTGGGCAAGTCCGTCCGTTTTAAAGTCCGGCGCACCTGGCGGACAAAGTCCGTCGGAAAGTGTGCCGGACCAAGTAGGATAGAAAGTCCGACCGTGTGTACGCGGCATTAGACATTTTAGGTTAGTTATAGGGGCAATTATTACTTATATATTTGGGGCCTTCTGATATACAAATCTTTTTTGGGGGGGTGACAGAGGGCCCAGTTTGGGGTGCTATAGTATGATAAACCAATAATTGTTTATAATTCTCTCTATAAATCTTTAGCTACTATGGAATTGTGTGATAAAAAATTGAGTATTTGAAATGCTTACTTGCCGTGTTTTTTCTTCCCATAAATATAATTCACTTGCAGTGTGCCGCTTCTGAACTTGCTGGAAACTTTCATTACTCTAGGAAGAGTCAATTCCTCAACACAGCCCCTCCCCCTGCATGTCATATCCCTCTGGGAGTGTATTATTAGTGTCTTCCAATGGGGACACTAGTTTTAGTGACAACCAAGGATTCCCTCACTATCAGGGCCAGTTCACACCACATGCAGTGCAGTGAGTTCTTTTCTGTATCAAAAATGCATGGAAAGTAGGTTATATGTTTTCCAAATAGCATAGTTCACACCAGTGTGGTCAGTTCCAGGGCTTTCCAATCCCTGGGAATGGGAAATCTCCCAAATGGGATACAGATAGCAAAAACAAACCTGGCAGGGGCTAAAACCCTCCATTACTCTATTCAAGATGAAAAAATGCCTTTAGTTCTACTTTAACCATTTGTGGGCCGCCCACCGTAGTGTTACTGCAGCAGGGCGGCCGCTCTGCACCAGATCACATACCTGGTACGTGATCTGACACTTCCGGATCTGGGACGCGCATGCTACCACTGACCAGCTCCTGCTGTGATTGGACACAGCAGGAGCAAATCAGCGGGTCCGGCAGATGCGATGTTTGCCGATCGTTGAGGAGAAAGGCAGACCACCATTCTGTAAAAATGGAATGTGCTGATCCTGTGTTCCTGCTAAGCAGGGACACCAATCTTTACATTCCCCCAGCTAAAGCACCTCCCCCACAGTTAGCAAACACTCATAGGGAACACAGTTAACCCTTTGATCACCCGTGATGTCAACCCCTTCCCTGCCAGTGTCATTAGTACAGTGACAGTGCATATTTTTTTTTTTAGCACTGATCACTGTATTAGTATCACTGGTCCCCAAAAAGTGTCAGGTGTCAGATTTGTTCACCGCAATATTGAAGTCCTGCTTAAAATTGCTGATCGCAGCCATTACTAGTAAAAAAAAAAAAATTTGTTAAAATATCCCCTATTCCGTAGATGCTATTACTTTTGCGCAAACCATTATACACTTATTGTGTTTTTTTTTTTTTTTACCAAAAACATGTAGTAGAATACATATTGGCCTAAATTAATGAAGAAATTTAATTTTTTTACTTTTTTTTTATTGGGAATGTTTTATAGCAGAAAATTGTCAGTCTTTTTTTGTATATAGAACAAAAAATAAAAAAGCGCAGAGGTGATAAAATACCGCCAAAAGAAAGTTCTATTTGTGGGAACAAAAGGACAAAAATGTTATTTGGTACTGTCATTTAAAGTAACGCAGTGCCGTATCACAAAAAATGGCCTGGTCATGACGGGGGGTAAACTTTCCGGATATGAAGTGGTTAATGTAAGTGGATATTTTGTTTCAATAAATCAATACTGGTTATACTACTGAATGGAGCTCTGTGTGGTCACATCTCCCCCTAGTGGTCATAGATCCTTGATACAAGCTGGTTGCTGCTTTGCAATGATTTGACTCCAGACTGTGCAGATCATCTCAAGCTTTGTGATCCTCCTATATGGGGCATGTGAAGCTCCCAGAAAGTACATTCAGAGTGCTGTGATGTTTGTAAAACCTCAGAAAGAGGAAACAACCAAAAGGACTTTGCAGGATTTGTCTGCAGTTGGGTTGTGAAATTTGCTCCTTTGAATTTTACTTTATTGTCTGCACAATATGGGGGTTTCCTCAGGCGGTGAATATCTTGACTGCAAATAATTTAGCGTTTGATTTCAGAGCACTGGGATGTTTTTTCTTTGTTAGGTATTTTCTTGTACTTGCAGAATTATTAAAGCCCAAATAGAAAAACATTAACTTGTGTTTAAGCCCAGGCTCACACAGGGCTGAGGACTGTGTACATCCAAGTTCTCCATCCCCCCAAGTACAAAGCTCTCCCCCCAGATTCCAGTTCAGAGCCCCCCCTCCCCCCAATCCAGTGTAAAGATTTTCTCCCTCCCCAAATCCTCTCCTATCATCTAGAAAACCTCACAGAGAGCGGCTACAGAAGATCAACTAAACTTACAGGACGTCCGTCCATGCAGGCTGCTTCAAGAGGAGCTCCTCTCCGCTCCTCTCCTCTCCTCTACCATATAGAGATGTGTAGAGCAGAGAGGGATCGGAGCCACCGACAGACAGAGCAGCGCTTCTCTGTATCTACAACTGACAGTAGTGACTAGTGAGCAGCTAACAAGTAGCAGAACTCCGGCGGGCAGCAGCGTGGGCTCAATTGGCAGCTGCTTTGGTCCCCCCAACAGTGATTAGTGCAGGGCAAATAGGGCAGCTGCCCAGAGCCCAAAGATATCCCTGCCTGCAGGGCCGATCACATGCGAGGTCTGTGGGATGCGAGTTCAGCCATACAGTTGTATACAGTTGTATGGCTAAACTTGCATTAGATTTGCAGAAAAAAAAAAAAAGGTGCAGGGACTTTTTTCCCCGCACTGGAATCCGATCGCATGGGTGTTCTCATCTATGCGATCCGATTCCTCAGTTTGCACTGCGATCTGTGAGCCGATCTGGGGGTGTCATTAAACAATGTATTGACACCTGCAGTGGATCGCAGAAGGCTGTGTGAACTGCCTGCAGGAGAGGAGCAATGTGGCAACCAGCGCTGGAATCGCACAGGTTCCTGCATCGCATCAGTGTAAACCTAGCCTAAAAAAAAAAAAAAAAAAAAAGCATTCAAGCTTTAGCCCAAGTTCACATTGATGCCATACAGGAACCAGTGCGATTCCAGCGCTGGTTGCCACATTGCTCCTCTCCTGCAGGCAGTTCACACAGCCTTCTGCGATCCACTGCGGGTGTCATTACATTGTTAATGACACCCCCAGATTGCTTCAAAGCCATGTGATCTGATTTTAGTGTGGGGGGGGGTCCCTGCACTTTTTTTCCTGCAAATCTAATGCGAGTTCATTACAACTGTATGGCTGAACTTGCATCTCACAGACATCGCATGTGATCGGCCCCATGGGTGGATGTCTGTGATCGCAGTAGTGTGAACCTGGGCTTAAGGTGCTCATTAAAAACTCACCCAAAAGTCTGCAGACACCTGACCATCACCCCTATATCAGCATGTTGGATGTCCCATTCCAAATCCATGGGCAATAATATGGAGTTGCCCCCCTTCCCCTTCGCAGCTATAACAGCCTCCAGTTTTATAGAAAGGCTCGCCACAAGATTTTGGGGTGTTTGTGGGAATTTGCACCCATTTGTGAGATCAGGTATTGATGTTGGACGATAAGACGCACCCCCCACCCCCTCGGTCCCTGCTGTACTTACCTCTATAGGTGATTAGTTATCACTGCAGACAGCCGGTGAAGCAATCTGGTGATTTGATATCCCCGCCCCTCTTCCCCCTTTTTTTCTTAGGGCTTCTTGAATGGATCAGTGTGATTTTGATTGGTCAAAGCAGTTACATGCTTGCAGTGACCAATCAGAATCACTCTGGTCCATCACAGAGGCCCTATGGAAAGAAGAGGAAGAAGAGCGGAGGATTTCACATCACTGAACACTGCTCTGGTTGTGTGGGAATTGACAGATAATCACCCATGGAGGTAACTACAGAGAGGACTAATTTTTTCTGAAAAGGTGAACTTACACTTTAAGGTGACAGGTGGTGGGAAATAATGTTCAGAGTGTTGATCCTGGAGGTTGGACATGTACAGTACAGGTGACAATATGATGAATGGAGAAATTCAGAGAAACATTCATTTGTGATCGGTAATTCCTCCATATCTTGTGTGGATGACATCTGTGGAATGGGGAGCAGTCAGTATGATCCCAATTCTGGGGTCCATAGACCTCCTATTCTGGGTTCATCCTTATCTTGTATAATTTACCACCTAAAGAAGGAAGATACCTTATGGTCTGTATATACCGCTTCTTCTGATGGTATATTCCTCTGTACTGCATGTATATACTGGATCTCCTGATAGTATAATCTGTATATACTGATCCCCAGATGGTGTAGTCCCAGGATATGCAATTAGTGGACCTCCAGCTGTTGCAAAACTACAAGTCCCATCATGCTCTGCCTCTGGGTGTCATGCTTGTGGCTGTCAGAGTCTTGCTATGCTTCATGGGACTTGTAGTTATGCAACAGCATGTAATGCTGGCTGAAAACTGTCTTCCAAAAATGTATGTCTTCAGGCAGTGCAAGGTTACTGATCAGCCTCCCCCTTCCTCTGTACTGTTCTTTTTCTTTATAGCTGCACTGATAAGATCTCTGCATTCTTTGTCCAGTGACAGGTCACACATGGTTGGCTGTTAACCATTTCAGTGTTTTAGCCAGAGCTCTGCGTGTTCTGCACAGTTTGATGTTTTTGTAAAGGATTTTCTGCATATTCAGGCTAGAAGTTTCACAGACCCAACTGTTTACTGTCATCCGCTAATCCTGACCAGATCACTGTTTGTAAGAAAAATTTTATTTTGGAAATTATATGTGCTGCTGCCTTGTCACTTGGTTGTACTTTTCAAAGGAGGATTACTGACTTGATCTTGCAGAGCTGGTTTAAATAGGGTGGCACAGCCCTGCGATATTATATACTTGTACAATGAGTTCAACCATAAACCCAGTCTCTGATCATCTCCTGTACTATGTCTGCAGTCTCTGATCATCTCCTGTACTATGTCTGAAGTCTCTGATCATCTCCTGTACTATGCCTGCAGTCTCTGATCATCTCCTGTACTATGCCTGCAGTCTCTGACCATCTCCTGTACTATGTCTGCAGTCTCTGACCATCTCCTGTACTATGTCTGCAGTCTCTGACCATCTCCTGTACTATGTCTGCAGTCTCTGACCATCTCCTGTACTATGTCTGCAGTCTCTGACCATCTCCTGTACTATGTCTGCAGTCTATGATCATCTCCTGTACTATGTCTGCAGTCTCTGATCATCTCCTGTACTATGTCTGCAGTCTCTGATCATCTCCTGTACTATGTCTGCAGTCTCTGATCATCTCCTGTACTATGTCTGCAGTCTCTGATCATCTCCTGTACTATGTCTGCAGTCTCTGACCATCTCCTGTACTATGTCTGCAGTCTCTGACCATCTCCTGTACTATGTCTGCAGTCTCTGACCATCTCCTGTACTATGTCTGCAGTCTCTGATCATCTCCTGTACTATGTCTGCAGTCTCTGATCATCTCCTGTACTATGTCTGCAGTCTCTGATTGTCTCCTGTTCTATGTTTGCAGTCTCTGACCGTCTCTTGTATTATATCTGTAGTCTCTGATCATCTCTTGTACCGTGTCTGCAGTCTCTGATCATCTCCTGTATCATGTCTGCAATCTCTGACCATTTCTTGTACCATGTCTGCAGTCTCTGACCATCTCCTGTATCATGTCTGAATTCTCTGACCATCTCCTGTATCATGTCTGCAGTCTTTGATCATCTCTTGTATTATATTTGTAGTCTCTGATCATCTCTTGTACTGTGTCTGTAGTCTCTGACCATCTCCTGTAGTCAGAGGCAGTGGAATTTCCTGTGTCTTGGGAGAATGGGGAGGGGATGTCACTGAGTCATTCCACATCCACAGAGGAAGTAGAGTGGGGGGATCTCAGCACAGCGGAGGGGGAGGGAGAAAGAGGGGGAGGGAGAGAGAGAGGGGGGAGCAAGACATTGTGAGAGAGGGGGAGGGAGAGAGAGGGGGAGAGAGAGAGGGGGAGAGAGAGAGGGGGAGGGAGAGAGAGGGGGAGCAAGACATTGTGAGAGAGGGGGAGAGAGAAGGTGAGCGAGAGGGGGTTGAGAGAGAGGGGTAGAGAAAGGGTGCGCAAAAGGGGGAGAGAGAGAGGTGGAGAGAGAAAGGGGGGAGAGAGACAGAGAGAGGGGGGGAGAGATGGGGAGAGAGGGGGGAGAGAGGGAGACATAGAGGGGGGAAAGAGAGAGGGGGAGAGAGAGAGAGAGGGGAGAGAGAGCGAGAGAGGGGGAGAGAGAGGGGAGAGTGGGAGAGGGAGAGAGAGAGCGAGAGGGGGAAAGAGAGAGAGGGGGAGAGAGGGTGAGAGAGAGAGGGGGAGAGTGAGGGGGGGGGAGAGAGCCGGAGAGGAGTGTGGTGAGAGGGGGAGAGAGAGAGGGGGTGAGAGAGAGAGGGGGAGAGGGGGATAGGAGAAAGAGAGGGGGTAAGAGAAAGAGGGGGGAGAGAGAGAGAGAGGGAGTGAGGGGAGTGACGGGGGTAAGAAAGAGAGAGAGAGAGGCGGTGAGAAAGAGGGGAGTGAGGGAAAGGGGGTGAGGGAGATCTCTAGCCCTGTCCCTGTCTGCAGACCCTCCTGTACCTCATAAGTGAAGTTGAAAAAAATTGCGCTTAGGACAAGTATATAGGCCAAGTGTTTACAGGTTGCTGCCTCCCTTAAACAGAGACACTCCCTAGGAATGTCCTGCAGAAATATGAAATATTAGGGGATAAATAGGGAAAAACGGCGCTACCCGAAAGACCTGTTTGGCTCAGCCTATACAGGGAACGTTGTATAAACGTAATTTTATATATATCACAAGATTTCAACCCAATATGGGTGAAAGGGTGCTGTAATTAAATGGAAAAACAAAAAATGTTGCAGAGTCACACTCCATTAGCTAAAGTACATATGTGTGGGTCAGTATATAATCGCATACAGAGATAATCAGAAAAGACTCTGTATGTGCTAAAATATCATATGCTTTTCATAGGACAGTGTATTTTTACCCATCACAACACACATTCAGCACTTAGTACAAAATAAAGACATCTTGTTTATAGCGACAAATCTCCAGCTGATCGCTACTTCCCCCACTTGTACCTGCTTGGGTTTCAGTGACTGAACAGTGACTGAACAACCAAACACCAACGAAACCCACTTTTGAATGATATCCCTCCCCAGTGGCCAAGGGGGGGGTGAACGAACGGGACCTGTTGGATGTTTGCAACCTTTTTTTATATTTATTTTTATTTTTGTTTTATATTTTTTGTCTTTTATACTACTTTTTAAATAAATACTTTTTGGGACTATATTATACTATGGAAGCCTTTTTCTTTCCCTGATATGAGGGCTAATTGCAACATGATCATTGGAGCCATCTGAAGCATCGCAGCAGTAGCAGTCATCCGTGCAGCATTACAGGCCTGATACCCCTGTAGGGGTTCCGACATCTGGTGAGTGAGCAATCTGAGGGGGATCACAGAAGTCACCATCCTACCCTGTACACACCAAGTCACTTTGGGGATAATATCAAGTCTGATTGCCGCATGAAATACATGAGACTATTACACATTTGTGCAATTGCTACAACATATGAACTATATGTGCACTGAGACATAGAGATACTGTTGCGATATTGTATATAGAATCCTTTTCCCCATAGGAACCAACATAAGTGGATCCACGCATGTTTCATGCATTTTTGTCGCTACAAACTAGATGTCTTTATTTTGTACTAAGTGCTGAATGTGTGTTGTGATGGGTAAAAATACACTGTCCTATGAAAAGCATATAATATTTTAGCACATACAGAGTCTTTTCTGATTATCTCTGTATGCGATTATATACTGACCCACACATATGTACTTTAGCTAATGGAGTGTGACTCTGCAACATTTTTTGTTTTTCCATTTAATTACAGCACCCTTTCACCCATATTGGGTCGAAATCTTGTGATATATATAAAATTACGTTTATACAACGTTCCCTGTATAGGCTGAGCCAAACAGGTCTTTCGGGTAGCGCCGTTTTTCCCTATTTATCCCCTCCTGTACCACATGTCCCAGTCTGTGAAGGCACTGGGGGGCAAAGAGCAGGGAGGAGCTGGAGAGTGCTGGGGGCGGAGAGGGCTGGAGGGTGGGGGGCGGAGAGTGCTGGGGGGCGGAGAGTGCTGGGGGTGGAGGCGGAGAGTGCTGGAGGGTGGGGGGTGGAGAGTGCTGGGGGATGGGGGCCGGAAAGTGCTGGGGGTGGAGGCAGGGAGTGCTGGAGGGTGGGGGGTGGAGAGTGCTGGGGGGGCGGAGAGTGCTGGGGGGTGGGGGCCGGAGTGTGCTGGAGGGTGGGGGGCAGAGAGTGCTGGGGGGCGGAGAGTGCTGGGGGGTGGGGGCCGGAGAGTGCTGGGGGGTGGGGGCAGAGAGTGCTGGGGAAGGTGGAGAGCACTGGAGGGGTGGGGGCTGGAGAGCGCTGGGGGAGCTTGAGAGGGGGGAGAAAGAATTGGAGCAGAGGGGTGCTGACGAAATGGGGGTGGAGCCAGGGAGGACAAGGATGGGCTGGAGAGCAGGAGGGGCAGAGCCAGGGAGGGGCCGGAGAGCACAGGGATGCAGAAAAAGTTAGATAGGAGGAGCGGTGGGGAGACTGCACATAGCGGAATTGATTTTTCCATATTACTCCATGCAGCCGCTGAATGATCACTTCTCCCCCTCTCCTTTCTGCAGACATTCAGCGGCTGCATGGAGTAATACGGAAAAATCAATTCCACTATGTGCAGTCTCCCCACCGCTCCTCCTATTCAGACACACAGGGAGGCTGCACGGACACTCACCTTCTCTCCGGCTGGCCAGGTAGCATAAGAGCTCCTTCCTCCTCACAATCAGCTGGATAGCTTCAGTGACCCCCCTGGCCCCGACTGGAGAACCAAATAGGAGGCAGGTGCGGAGAGGTCGGGTGAGTGGCACAGGCAGAAGAAGCAGCTCGGCTGCAGGTCCCACATGGACATGCCGCCTGCATGCCTTGGAGCCGGGTGCTATCATCCAGCTGCTGCCGCCACCTAGAGGCCTCTACTGTCCCGCTCCCCGCACTACCACCGGACCGGGATGAGACCTTGACAGCATCAGTGATTGACCACAGGCAGATTAGCTGACCGCGAGGCCCCTCTGACTGCGGGGCCTTAGGCGATCGCCTAATTTGCCTAATTAGAGAGCCGCCTCTGCCTGTAGTGTGTCTTACACATATACAACTCACATCACTCACACACACACCGCCTACATAGGCGGTGTGTGAGTGATATGAGGTGTATATGTGTGACATAGGCTGCATGTGAGTGACATTATACATGCACACAGAAAATGTTCACACATATACCAATGTGTCGGGGGGTGGGTCTTGTCACGTTGCATCACCTGCCTGAAATGAGTTTTTGCAGGTTGGGATGTCTGCCATCTGCACCAAATAAGTTTATCTTGGTCTCATCAGAACACAGAACATGATTGGATCATCTCAGGATAAAGCACTTGGCAAAGAAAGATGTGTAATAATGATACATGGACTATATAACGTGTACCTGTCTATATACAATGAAGATCTATTATCTGCCCAGAATGTGATCACATCTCTGAGCCTCCCTTTCTCTATGGAGGACAGGTACTCTTCTCAGGGCAGCCATCAGAAATTTTTCGGCCCCTTACACAGCTTTGGGCCTGGGCCCCCCCGAGCCTGACCACCAACATTCCCCAGGGCTTGCCCGCAGGCCATCCTACCAAATCCGCACACCGGCCACCCCACCTGTACACACTAAGCCTCCCCTCAATCCTGTGTATATGTCAGCCCCCTCACACGCACCTGTATATACAGCCACCAGGGACCCCGCACAGCGACCAAGGACCGGGGACCCCGCACAGCCACCAGAGACTCCGCACAGGGACCAGGGACCCTGCACAGCCACCAGAGACCCCGACCAGGGACCCTGCACAGCCACCAGAGACCCCGACCAGGGACCCTGCACAGCCACCAGAGACCCCGCACAGGGACCCTGCACAGCCACCAGAGACCCCGCACAGGGACCCTGCACAGCCACCAGAGACCCCGCACAGGGACCCTGCACAGCCACCAGAGACCCCACACAAGGACCCTGCACAGCCACCAGAGACCCCACACAGGGACTCTGCACAGTCACCAGAGATCACGCACATCCAACAGGGACCCTGCACAGCCCCCAAGGACCCGAGACCCCACACAGGGACCCCCCACACTCACCAGGGACCCCCCACACTCACCAGGGGCCCCGCTCAGCCACCAGGGACCCCGTGCAGCCACCAGGGACCCCGTGCAGCCACCAGGGACCCCGCACAGCCACCAGGGACCCCGCGCAGCCACCAGGGACCCCGCGCAGCCACCTGGGACCCCACACAGCTACCAAGGACCCGGGACCCCACACAGCCACCAGAGACCCAGCACAGGGACCCCGCACAGCCACCAAGGACAAAGGACCCCGCACAGCCACCAGAGACCCATCACAGGGACCAGGGACCCCACACAGTCACCAAGGACCTGGGACCCCTGCACAGGAACCTGCACAGCCACCAGAGACTCTGCACAGGGACCGGGGACCCGAACAGCCACCAGGGGCCCCACACAGCTACTTGAGAAAGAAAGGGTAGGACAATTTTAGGGGGGCCTGATTTTAGTCTTGCAGGGCAGCACAAAACCAAAATACACCACTGCATACACAAACCTATAAACACACAAGGCTCTGGCCCCTCCCTGTACACAAACAGCCCCCTCCCTTTCCCTCACAGCCCCTACCTGTAAAGAATTTCTTCCTACCTGGTCCCAGGTTGTGTTCATGAAGGTGACATGTTGCTGAGAAGCTCAGTACTACAGATCACACGAGGGGTGCACATTCACATAGTAGCCAGAGGTGGCAGTAAAGAGCTTGATGTCTGAGCTCAGTGACACGAGAATAGCAGAAGCTATAAAAACGTTTCTATAATGCACAGCATGGATCCCTCCACTCATCCTGCCTTCTTCTGGCCACTGGACCTCTTACACTTGTGACGGCTGTACCCCACTGATGGCGGCCCTGACTTCTCCTCTACATAGAAGATTGTTCTCAATGGGAGGGAAAAGTAAATTGCACTTTTTTTAATTCTCATCTTAGAAATCTGTGACACAAATCATATCAGTCACTGTCACACGTTTAGGACAGAACTAAGCTATATTTCTCACCTCGTCTTTCAGGACAGCACCTGGAGAGAGCGCAGCTCCACCCACTTTCCCAGGAAACACTGCAGTCAGTTTTCTTTATAGACAATTCCACCATGGCCTCAGTTGTAGTGTTTCCTCCGACCATGGTGGAAGCGCTGCAGGGAACCAGGGGCGTGCTACGCTCTTTCCAGGTGGAGACAGTATGGGGCATACCTGTGTATTTTGTCTTTTCTAGGCCAGCCCAGCATCTACCCTTACGTGAGAGGGATTCTTGGTGTCTGTTCCCCTTCATACCCGGCGAGGGTTCAGGCTGCAGGAGGTCCCGCTTTCGTCAGACTGGCAGCTGTAGGCTGGAAGGAGGAGGTGCGCTTCACAGAGGTGAGAGCGGCATCTCCTCTGTTTGTGTTTAGCCTCCATGCTCCTTCCGGGTCCCGGGTGGCGAGCGCGTCACTCTGGCCGGGGACAGGGCTTCCGGCGGCACAGCGCAGGGGGGGAACGCAGGGGGAGGAGGCGGCCTCAAGCTGGTGGCATTTCCGGTCTGCGCAACGGCATAAGGACCGGGAAAATTTCAAATAAAAGCAGCCGGACACCACTACAGCTTTGCCAAGATGGAAGAGGTGCAGATGGCGGTGGCAGGAGCAGGAGCCATTAACACCAGTCAGGCTCAGGTAAGCAGGGGCAGAGGTCCCTTTACTTTATCTAAGGGCTTGTTTTTTCCCTCAATTGATTCCCTGATGGGGGATACAAGGGAGCCTGTGCCACTCTCCTTATTTATATAGTATTAAGGAAAGTGTGTTTTGTGTATCTGTATATAGTAACTCAGTGGGGGAGAATCGCTGTGGAAAGCTGCGGTAACAAGTATAGAAGCTAAAGGGTTAGCTCCTCTCTTGGGCAACTGGTGATTGTTCTTGTCTAATGGTTAAACCCATTAATCATTATCATATTTATGTATATATGGATATGCTTTAATATAAAGGTTTGTGTTGGTGTATTTCAGGCTAAAGCCAAAGAGAAAATCAAACATTCCTCCGCTCCTCCTAAGAGGAAATGCCCGTCTTGCAAAAATATGCTTAGGTAATCATGGGCTAAAGCGTTATGCAAGACCTGTATAGCAGATCTAGTTAGGGAGGAAACTTCCCCAGCTACACCTGCTACCCAGCCAGGAGAACTATTAAACTCCTTTCGGAAGGAACTAGTGGACACATTTGAGTCCTTCCGTTCCTTTTTGGATAAAAAAAATCCGGCAGCACAGCCAAAGAGTGGTGGCAATTCACCATCCTGTTCTCGTCCACGTATTCCTGTACCCAGAGGGGACAGTGATTCAGAGGACAGAGAGAGAAGTGTTTCCCCAGGTTCTGAGGAAGAGGAGGACAAAGAAAAAGAAGTTTCTTCTTCTCCCTATAGATTGTCTTTAGATGAAGTGGATGATCTGTTAAAAACTATACATACAACTCTGAACATCAAAGAAGACAAGGCTCAGCTGTCCCTGCACGATAAAATGTTCCAGGGTATGGGGGAAGTAAAGCATGGGGTATTCCCAGTACATAACTTTATATCCAAAATGGTGAAAAGAGAATAAAAGGACCCAGAAAGGGCCCCTTTTTTCTCTAAATCTCTCAAACAAAGATTCCCTTTCGAGGATGATAGTGATCAGGTCTGGAATAAAAAGCCAAAGCTTGATGCAGACTTTTCACAGGTGTCAAGGAACACAGATTTGGCCTTCGAGGACATGGGCATCATAAAAGTCCCCATGGACAAGAGAGCAGACTCCCTATTAAAAAAGGCATGAGATTCAACTCTAGTCAATTTAAAACCAGCTATGGCATCAACTGTGGTGGCTAAGAACCTGGAACATTGGCTTGAGCAATTAAAAATGCACATTCAAGCAGGAACTTCTCTCAAGGACCTGTTAGACACTCTGCCTGTATTACAGAAAGCCGTAGGGTACATGGCAGATGCCTCTGCCGAATCGATTAAAATGTCGGCAAAATCCGTGGCCTTGGTGAACTCAGCTCGCAGAGCTTTATGGGTTAAGACATGGTCAGGGGATACGGCCTCAAAGGCAAAATTATGTGCGTTACCTTTCGAGGTGAACTCAGTTTTAGGTCCTGATCTGGAAGCCGTACTTGATACAATGGCTGATAAGAAAAAGGCCTTCCCAAAAAAAAAGAAGGTAGTTCCACAGGCCAAAAAGAATTTTCGTTCTTTTCGAAAAACCGAAGAGAAGAAGGAGACAGGGTATGAAAGACCCTGGAGGTCCCAAAGAGAGAGGGGAAAGTCAGGGGTACTATTCCGACCTCCTGGCCAAACCACAAAGACGCAATGACAGTCCTCCCACTGTGGGAGGAAGGTTGCAAGCTTTTTTTCCACAGTGGAAGACAGCGACCTCCAGTCCATTTGTCCTCAAAATAATAGCAGAGGGCTACAGACTGGAGTTCTCTCAATCCCCTCCAAATTGCTTTTATGTAACCCAGGCTCCCCGGGACCTAGAAAAATCTCTAGGGATGTCAGCTCTACTTCAGGAACTCATCCAACAGAGCGTGATTATAACTGTTCCCCCCCGAAGGGGAAGGGTGCTATTCGCACATATTCCTGGTAAGGAAACCATCAGGGAAATTCCGTTTAATCTTAAACCTGAAAGTACTAAGCAAATCAATCGGATACAAGAAGTTCAGAATGGACACTATCTTTTCAGTAAAAAATCTTCTGACGCCAGGCTGTTTTTTGGCATCAATAGATCTGAGAGATGCGTGCCTGCACGTGCCTATAGCTCCAACATCGCAAAAGTACCTAAGATTAGCGGTTAAGATGGGAGAGTCAATCTCAAATTTACAGTTCAGAGCCCTCCCATTTGGCCTTTTGTCCTCACCAAGGATATTTACAAAAATTATAGCAGAGGCCCTAGCACCCCTCAGACTAAAGGGGATATCAATAGTCCCATACCTGGACGATCTCTTGCTATTTGCCAGAACAAGGGATCTATTGGAGAAAGATCTAGAAGAGACGAGAACACACTTGGAGAGTCTTGGATGGATCATCAACAAAGAAAAATCAAATATGATCCCATCACAGACAATAAAGTTTCTGGGTTATACTATCAGTTCCATTCAGGAAAGAATTTTTCTCCCAGAGGACAAGAAGGCAGTAAAAGGGACTCAAACAAATCTGCCAATTTCAACCAGGGCAGCCATGTCTGTTCTAGGCCTCCTAACGTCCTCAATACCAGCAGTGCAATGGGCATGTCTCCATGCAAGAGATCTCCAGCAGACAATTCTCAGGAATTGGTCTTATGGAGAACCGCTGGAGAAATTGATCAGGATCCCCCTTGTAGTTCAGAGAAAACTATGGTGGTGGAGGAGTCAGTCAAATTTGGACAGGGGTCTGCTTTGGACTTTTCCCATAGAGCAAACACTGACAACAACACAGTAAGCGCAGCGCTAAAAAATGTGAAATAGGATATCAATTAAGATAAAAAAATTATGAACTAAAAAATTATGAAATACTGAAACAGTGGAATTAAGAAATACTCAAACAATGATGCCTCAAGTAATAAGTAAAATCAAAAAATACCGATGATTACATAAAGAAAAAATTCAAAAAAAGAAGAAAAGAAAACTAAAGCAATGTCCCATAGTGATCAATGAGAGAATCCATAGGTAATATGCCTCCACAGGAGATAAAGTGAATTGCAGGAAACAGTAGCTGTGACACCAATCTACCTAATGCAAACCAGTGTGTATTCAGGTCAACACCCAAAAGTGAGGTAGCTTGCTTACCAAAAAGCCATGACTGCTGCTAGCAGTCTCTCCCAGCACAGGGAATTTGGAAGTCTCCCCAACACTTATAATCCTCCGGATCAGCCGTTCTTTCTATTAGTGCTCAGAAATAGAAAATAGAAACTTCCATAGTGCAGTATGCCAATTCAGTCTTATTTATTAAAAGAAAGTTCTGTACTTACAAAAACGATGTGTCATCAAAAGCGGTTGTGTCTCATGTAAAGCTGCAGTGTCTCTATTCGCTTCTCCCTATTCCCAAAGCGTTCATCTCACCACCGTTGCGGAAGGTTGGCGTGATGATGTCACGGTCCGAGGCTCCACCCTACCCATTTCATCACGAACAGACGTTTCCTGGGGAATGGCCGAAAGACTGACAACAGACGCAAGCTTCTGGGGTTGGGGTGCCCATCTGAACAGACAGATGGCCCAAGGAGCATGGACAACCAGGGAGGCCAGGAGATCCTCCAATTGGAGGGAGTTGAGTGCCATTCTCCTGGGACTATGGGCTTTCAGGGACCAAGTTCTAGGTCACCACATTCAAGTGATGTCGGACAATGCCACAGCAGTGGCCTATATAACAAGACAGGGAGGCACGAGGAGCAGAGTGTTGCTTTCCTCAGCCCTCCAAATGATGTCCTGGGTGGAATCCAATCTAGCATCCCTGACAGCGGTACACCTAAAGGGAGATCTGAATCTGATTGCAGATTTCCTAAGCAGGGAAAGGGTACTGGAATCAGAGTGGAGTCTGAATACAGATGTATTCCAGAGAATAACAGGAAGATGGGGAACTCCCCAAATAGACCTGTTTGCATCCCACTCAAAGGTAGAGATTTAGAGACTAATGCTGGCCATACACTATACGAAAAATCGGCCGAAAAATCGTTCGTATAGACACTTCGTTCGTTTTTCGGCAAGTTAATGGGCACAAATCGATAATCGTTTGTGACGTTTTTGTGGTAAAAAAACGAACGGGAAGTTTGGAAAATTTCTGCCGAACGTACGATAAATTGCAAGGTTAATGTGTTTCCCGTCCGAACTGCCTGCACTAGGTATATGTAAAAAACGAACAAAAAATTATTTATTCTTGTCCACTGAACATTTTATCGGTCATTATATGATGGCACGATCGTTTGCGGTCACGGTCGAACGTTCGTTTTTCGAAAATGGGTTCAGCCGATTTTCTGTATAGTGTATGGCCAGCATTACTTCTCCCTGAACAGATGAGGTCAAGCGGAAGGACTAGATGCGCTAGTGCAACCATGGTCCTTCCACTTGTGCTACGCCTTTCCCCCCTTCCAAATGATTCCATTAGTACTAAAAAAGCTACACAGGGAGTCTACAGCCGTCGGTGGAACCCCACTGGTTTCTCCCTTTACAGAGAGACCTTCTAACCCAGGGGCCCCTTCAACACCCCAATATCGAGCACCTCAGACTAGCTGCTTGGTTACTGAGGAGCAGATCCTAAAAACTAAGGGCTTGTCTAATAAACTAGTTTCAACACTACTAGACAGCCGAAAGAATGTCACCAGAGTGATTTACTTTAAGACATAGAAATGTTTTAATTCCTGGTGCGCAAGTAAAGTGTGTTCACCAAAGGAAGTTGTTTCCGTGTTAGAATTCCTACACGAAGGAATGGAAAAAGGGTTGGCAACTAGTACCCTAAAGGTGCAAGTGGCCGCTCTTTCAGTGTTCCTGGAGAGACAATTATCTGAGGATCCGCTTAGTATTAGATTTTTTAAGGCACTGACCAGAGCTAGACCAGTACCTTTTTAAGTTTTTCCCAAAATGGGACTTCTCTCTGGTATTACAGAGTCTGACTAAAAGACCCTTCGAACCTCTAGAGGAAGCGACAATCAAAGTTTGGTCGCTTAAATTAGCACTTTTAGTGGCAGTCACTTCAGCCAGGAGGGTGAGCAAATTGCAAGCTCTGTCCGTTATTGAACCTTTCTGTTCTATATTTCCGGACCGGGTAGTGCTGAGAACTGACCCGAGATTTTTACCTAAGGTTTCAACAGTATTCCACAGGTCACAGGAGATAGTTCTCCCGACCTTCTTCCCTTCACCATCCGGCACGAGGGAAAGATAATTTCACAGCCTAGATGTAAGAAGATGTATACTACATTATCTAAAGATCACAAGTGAATTCAGAAAATCAAATTCACTGTTTATACTATTCTCTGGCCCATGTAAAGGATACGGTGCTTCCAAAAACACCATAGGTAGGTGGCTACGAATGGCCATCAATGAAGCCTATAAAGCTTCAGGGGTAGATCCTCCCGCAGGAGTGGAGGCCCATTCAACCAGGGCAGTAGCAGCATCCTAGGCGGGATGGGCAAGGGCTTCTTCAGGACAGATCTGCAGGGTGGCCACATGGACAGGCTTCTCCACTTTTACCCGCCATTACAGGTTGGATTTGCTCTCTGCATCAGAGCAGTCCTTTGGCAGAAAAGTCCTACAGGCGGTGGTCCCACCCTAGAGTAAGTATTCTTTTATCATCTCCAGGTGCTGTCCTGAAAGACGAGGTGAGAAAACCTTAGTTAGACTTACCGGTAATGCTATTTCTACGAGTCTTTCAGGACAGCACTGATGACCCACCCTAAAGTATTATAAAATGTTGTGTTATTGCTATGTTCTGCTTATCTAATTTCAGCATGGCTGGAGGTACTCTAAAACAACTGAGGCCATGGTGGAAGTGTCCGGTCTATAAAGAAAACTGACTTCAGTGTTTCCTGGGAAAGTGGGTGGAGCTGCGCTCTCTCCAGGTGCTGTCCTGAAAGACTCGTAGAAATACCGTTACCGGTAAGTCTAAGGTTTTTCTCTGTATTTATATTTCATGCACATTGTATATATTGTAATAAAATTCATATTATTGTAGAAGACATAGAACAAATCAAATAAAATGTGGAATTTGGATTTATAAAGGTCTCTTCTTCACCATCTTCCTGTACAAATAATCTGCAGAAAACCTCCAGATAAGCCATTCTCAGGGCCACCATCAGGGGGGGTACAGCCGTCACAAGTGTAAGGGGCCCCGTGGCCCGAGGGGCCCTCTGGGGCCAAAATAAGGCAGGACGAGTGGAGGGAGCCATGCTGTGCATTATAGAAATGTTTTTATAGCTTCTGCTATTCTCGTGTCACTGAGTTTAGACATCAAGCTCTTTACTGCCATCTCTGGCTACTATGTGAATGTGCACCCTTCATGTGATCTGTAGTACTGAGCTTCTCAGCAACATGTCACCTTCATGAAAACGACCTGGGACCAGGTAGGAAGAAATTCTTTACAGGTAGGGGCTGTGAGGGAAAGGGATGGGGGCTGTTTGTGTACAGGGAGGGGCAAAAGCCTTGTGTGTTTATAGGTTTGTGTATGCAGTGGTGTATTTTGGTTTTGTGCTGCCCTGCAAGACTAAAATCAGGACCCCTCCCTAAAATTGTCCTACCCTTTCCTTCTCAAGTAGCTGTGCAGGGCCCCTGGTCCCTGTACAGAGTCTCTGGTGGCTGTGTGGGTTCCTGTGTGGGGGTACCGGGCCCTTAGTGGCTGTGCAGTGTCCCTGGTCCCTGTGCAGGGTCTCTGGTGGCTGTGCGGGGTCCCTGTGCTGGGTCTCTGGTGGTTGTGCGGGGTCCCTGGTGGCTGTGTGGGTTCCCTTGTCTCTGTGCTGAGTCTCTGGTGGCTGTACGGGTTCCTGCGTGGGGGTCCCGTGTCCTTGGTGGTTGTGCTGGGTCCCGGGTGGCTGTGCGGGTTCCCTGGTGGATGTGCAGGTTCCCTGGTCCCTGTGTGGAGTCTCTGGTGGCTGTGCGGGTTCCTGTGCGGGGGTCCCGGGTCCTTGGTGGTTGTGCAGGGTCCCTGTGCTGGGTCTCTGGTGGTTGTGCGGGGTCCCTGGTGGCTGTGTGGGTTCCCTTGTCTCTGTGCTGAGTCTCTGGTGGCTGTACGGGTTCCTGCGTGGGGGTCCCGTGTCCTTGGTGGTTGTGCGGGGTCCCGGGTGGCTGTGCGGGTTCCCTGGTGGCTGTGCAGGTTCCCTGGTCCCTGTGTGGAGTCTCTGGTGGCTGTGCGGGTTCCTGTGCGGGGGTCCCGGGTCCTTGGTGGTTGTGCGGGGTCCCTGTGCTGGGTCTCTGGTGGCTGTGCAGGGTCCCTGGTCCTTGGTGGATGTGCAGGGTCCCTGTGCGGGTTCTCTGGTGGCCGTGCGGGATCCCGGGTCCTTGGTGGCTATGTGGGGTCCCTGTGTTGGGTCTGTGGTGGCTATGTGGGGTCCCGGGTCCTTGGTGGTTGTGCAGGGCCCCTGGTGGCTGCGTGGGGTCCCTGTGTGGGGTCCCGGGTCTCTGGTAGCTGTGTGGGGTCCCGGGTCCCTGTGTGGGGTCCCTGTGTGTGGTCTATGGTGGCTGTGCAGGGTCCCTGTGCGGGGTCTCTGGTGGCTGTGTGGGGTCCTTGGTCCATTTGCGTGGTTCCTGGTGGCTGTTTATACAGGTGCGTGTGGGGGGGGCTGACATACATACAGGTGTGTGTGGGGTTGACATATATACAGGATTGAGGGGGGCATAGTGCGTACAGGTGGGGTGGCCAGTGTGTGAATTTGGTAGGATGGCCCGTGGGCAAACCCTGGGAAATGTTGGTGGTCAGGCTCGGGGGGGGGGGGCGGCGGCACAGGCCCAAAGCCGTGTAAGGGGCCTAAAAATTTCTGATGGCTGCCCTGGCCATTCTCATCCGGGGTTCCTCCAGACAGTGGCGTACTAAGTGGGGGCGGGTGCCCCCCTCTGTAACTAAAGCAGACTTAGCGGAGACAGCGGGCGGGTTTAAGCAGTGGCACAGCATTGTGACAGGCAGCAGCAGGTAACACACACACACTGAGAGCCTGGCTTTGCAAGAGAGGGGGGTGCAAGCCGCACCCGAGTGACACCCGTCGGCACACCCAGGACCCGGCCACAACGATCCCCTTCTCTCGTGGCCGCGCCGTGGCTCTGATCAGTCTTGGGTGTCTCACACAGCTGAGTAGAGTGAAGCCGCCTCCCCCTCCTCCATTATGTCTAAACCTGCTGTGTGTGCGCGTGTCCTGCGCTGATCATCTAAGCCAAGGTACATTATGGGTCTGAAGGGGGGGTGTCTGTATTGTAGGGGGGGTTCTGTAGTGTAGGGGGGTCTGTGTAGCATGCAGGGGTCCAGAACTGTTAGGGGGTGTCTGTGTAACATACAGGCATCTAGAGCTGTGGAGGGCTGTGTAATGTAAAGGGGTCCAGAGGTGCAGTATGCTGTGCAATGTAAATGGGAGCAGGGTGCAGTGTAATGTAAAGGGGTGCAGAGGTACAAGGGCTGTGTAATGTAAAGGGGTGCAGCGTGAAGTGTAATGTAAAGGGGTGCAGGGTACAGTGTAATGCAAAGGGGTCCAGAGGTGCAGGGTGCAGTGTAATGTAAAGGGGTTCAGAGGTGCAGTGTAATGTAAAGGGGTCCAGAGGTGCAGGGTGCAGTGTAATGTAAAGGGGTCCAGAGGTGCAGGGTGCTGTGTAATATAAAGGGTTCCAGAGGTGCAGGGTGCAGTGTAATGTAAAGGGGTCCAGAGGTACAAGGGTTGTGTAATGTAAAGAGGTCCTTAGGTGCCAGGTGCTGTGTAATGTAAAGGGGTCCAGAGGTTCCGTGCTGTGTAATGTACACAGAAGTGACAAAGAGATATTGAAGGATGCAAAGGTATGCAGGGGGCACAGTGGGTGTTTTTACATTTTAAGGTGGGGGGTGCCAGATATAGGATCCGCCCTGGGTGACAAAGGCACTAGGTATGCCCCTGCCTCCAGAGCATGTTGGGGGTTCCTCCAGCTGTTGCGGATTTATCTCACATCTGATGAGGTTTGTCTAGTTCCGGGGTGACACCACCTGTCAAAACGAGCAGCATGACACCAATGATCTGTAGCTGTCTGTAAGGAAGCCATTATTCCCACTAGATAGGTGAAGTGTGAAGTCCTTATCTGTAGACTTGTTCTGAGTGAATGACTTACACTGGTGAAGTTGGAGGATGACCATCATAGCCAGGAGACGAGTATATGAGACATTAAGGAGGCATTCCCTGAGAGGACTATGGAGTCTGCCCTCATTAAAGGGGAACTCCAGCATATCCCATGTCATTCTAATGTCGCTTACACACGATCGGATTTTCAGATGGGAAATGTTGGATTTGAGCTTGCTGGCGGTAAGTACTACCGTGTGTGTGCTCCATCGGACATTTGTTGTCGGACTTTCTGCCAACAAATGTTGGATAGCATGCTCTCAAATTTTCCACCAACAAATGTGTGTTGTTCATCAGACAAAAGTCCAAAGTACAAACACGCATGCTCGGAAGCAGAAACGGTCGGTCTTGTAAACTCGCGTTTGTAATGGAGAATTAACATTCGTGACGCTGCAAATGATGAAATCTGGAAATGCAGCGCACAATTCTCTTCTTTAATGGGATAATAATGGAGCTGCTTTGCTGGTGATACTGGTGGAGTTATTGCAAACAAATTTTCAAAGGCTTTTTGTTTCTAGTGATATCAAGAATAATATTATTATGCTTTTTTTTTTATTTGTGCAAGTTACCACAACACCATTATCCCGTAGTTTTTAAGATCAAAGATACAACTATGTTGGTGTCCCTTGTCAATTTTACATTTTTTTTTTTAAAATGTAACTGCCGACTCCCAAACTGTCATTTAAAGTAAAACACATAACCAAGTATTATTCTCCACAATTGTTTTATTGTGCATTAAAAAAAAGAAAACAAATAAAATTAGACAGGATATCTGCCAATAGAACTTAAACAAAAAGTGCATTCTATGCATCCAAAAATATACCAAATCAAATCATTATTCAACCAAAAAAATAATGTCAAAGCAATAACTCCAAGGCCAAGGGTCTTGGCAATCTTCTTATAGCCTAGGCCATCTTTATGTAGAGAAACAATTCTTTTTTTCAGATCCTCAGAGAGTTCTTTGCCATGAGGTGCCATGTTGAACTTCCAGTGACCAGTATGAGAGAGTGAGAGCGATAACACCAAATTTAACACACCTGCTCCCCATTCATACCTGAGACCTTGTAACACCAAAGAGTCACATGACACCGGGGAGGGAAAATGGCTAATTGGGCCCACATTGGACATTTTCACTAAGGGGTGTACTCCCTTTTGTTGCCAGCGGTTTAGACATTAATGGCTGTGAGTTGAGTTATTTTGAGGGGACAGCAACTTTACACTCTCATACAAGCTGTACACTCACTACTTTACATTGTAGCAAAGTGTCATTTCTTCAGTGTTGTCACATAAAAAGATGGAATAAAAAAAAAATTACAAAAATGTGAGGGGTGTACTCACTTTTGTGAGATACTGTATATTTAAAGAGTTCACTAGTGCTTACATGGAGGGAGGAAAGGGGGCCAAGATCACAAGCCTGGATGTGTGTGTTTTCTTTTTTTTTTTTTAGCTGATGCTACTGAGCTCTGTTTACAAGCTTTATTTCAACAAAGCAGCAAGGTAGAAGCTTGAAAAAGTCAAAGCAAGCCTAAAGCTCCACCTAACCCAGAAACAGATATTACTTCATATGTAACATTTCAGGTTTCCTTGAATTACATTTTTTTTTAGTCCTGATCATCATATATGAGATATAGATAGAATCTCTTTTTTTTTTTTTACCCTGATTGTTAAATAAAAGTACTTTCTGATATTCAAGATGGGTTGTAGTTCAATATTGTTCCAATAGGGGGGATGTCAGTGTGTTAAACAGAACCTGTCATTACAGCTGGTACAGCAGTTGCTCCATTCAGGAAGGATAGTAGACTGTCTGTTCAGTAGTATGGGGTGGGGGACAGCCGAGACACAGGCTTGATTCCAGGTCAAAATGCTGCCCATTGCTAGACCAGGGGTGGGGGGTGGGGGTGTGTGTGTGTCCCTCATATTTACACTTTTTTGTCTATAGAAGAAGTCTATGTATAATCATGTATTGATCTAATTTTATCCTAATAGATTTCTTAGGGAAATCATAGCTGATTTGTTTGTTTTTGTGCTTTACCACTTTTTGTATTTTAATTGCAATGTATTTTTGTTCATTATATGTAATAAAAAGCTTATAGTTTGATTACGTGTTTTTTTTTTGTGTAACTAGGGCTAGCTATACCATGACTTGGATAAATGAGAACCTTCACATACCCCACTGTGGTTCCTTATGCCAATAGGTAAAGATCTCTAATTCCAGAACTATTTTATAAGACCTAACTTTGACCATTTGGTTTTCAATGCAGCCGTTACAAAAACCTCGGCTAGAACATTACAACACTTACCTCTCCTATGGTGAGGACTGTGCCTGGACCCCACCAGCTGCTCTCCTCACTTCCATACACAACCTGAGGCAGAGACAATGATTGGCTGGTGGCACTAGAACAAAGACTGCATCAGCTGATGGGCCAACATTTCAGCCCTGTAACAGGATTATTTTTTTTTGTAACCAACATCAGAATTCAAGTGGAACTATAACCACACCCATTAAACTTTATTTTTAATTAAAAAAAAAAATCAAAATACATGTCATCAGACCAGTAGATACTCGCATAACCCCTTATTAGGTTTTATTCGTTACTTTCCAATGGGGAGGTTTCCTTTAACTTCCTGTCTTGGAGAGATAACAGGAAATTCAAGGAAATCTCCCCAAAGTGAAAAGTATTCTCATCTTATTGGGTTGTCACCTGAACATTTCCTCCACCTCTTGCTCTGGTTACAGATTTCTCTTCCATTTCTGTCTCGGTGATGATGGTCACCAGGTCAAATCTCCCCTGCGGGGGGACACAGCCAATAGTAAAATTCTGACAGGGGACCGAACCTTTCCACACTCCAAAACTAAGGGAAAAAAAAGGATTTTAAATATAGTTTATTATTTGATTTTTAGGGCTACTGTTAATGCAGCCAGGAGAATCCCAATCCAAAGGAGACATACAGGATTTTGCACAACAAGAAATATAAAAGTAAAAAAATATATATAAAATATTTTTACAGTATGGCTTGACTTCCTATAGTTATCCAGCATGAAATAATTACAGCACATTATCCAGAGTGGTGTGACATAACAAACCCAATAGCAAAGTTCACATAGGTGGCAGTCTGTACCTCCCCTCCAGAGGGCAGCAGAGCACAGCTTAAAGGAGGCAACACTGCCACCTCCTGAATGCCTCAGCTTTTTTTTTTTTTTCTGGGGGTAAACGGCTATTTTGCATGCAAACGTCTGCTATTGTGAGCCAAGAATTTGGCTTGCCACGCTGGTGTGATCCGATTGCCTTCAATGGGCAAGTTTGAGAAATGCTGCCACCTGTCAAGTTAAATTTCCTGTGCCTACTGCATGTGAATGACTCCCTCCGTCTGCCTTGTTAGGCTTTGTGTACTCGGATAGGGAGGACGGTTGGTGGTTAAAACATGGCCATACCACCTGTGTGAACAAGGCCTTAGGAATACAGCCCCATTATACATAAAACAACGTTTATGTCTAGAACATGATACATTCTTGTAAAAAGGAACCAAAAAAAAAAAAACCACACAATTCATAGTCAACGCATTTTAAAAAACATATTATCACTTTAAGTTTCTCCTAAACATCTGAGTGTTGCAGTCACCACACACAGGCTGATGCTCCTAGATGAAGCTTCCACATTGCACTCCATATTGGGCTTCCTTAACCAGCAGTAATGAGCACCACTGACAGTCCACAGTGCTTGTTATCACACAAACTTCCAACTGTTCAGAATGTGTCCCTTTTCTGTGTAGAACTTCCCCATCCAGTATTTCACAGCAATCACATATTTACTGTAGACAATCGGCAGTCATTCGAGCACTCTGAAGTAGATATTCAGTTTTTCATGAAAATATTTTATTATCTGCTTTTAACTTCTGAAAAAATAGCGGATAACTTCCTGCACCTTGACCTATATATCTGCAATGTGGGATCATCTAAGGCACTGCTGTCAATCACTGCTAGTCTCATGAGAATTGGAGGGAGATTTTGTGATGTCACAATTCTGCTGCCCATTGTTCTCCTTGCTGGAGAGGAAACTGTACCTTAGGATCTGCAATGGAGGGATCTCCCTGCTTCTGTTTCATCCAGTCTGGTGGGGTAATGACGATGAAGCATAGATCACAGTCATCAGATGTCTAGTCAGTGGGGGGCAGCTCAGACATGGGAAGCAAAACCCTGCTCCTACCAAGATGACCACCTCCACACAGAGATCCATTGCAGAACAAGGAATGGTAAGTCAGTAATGCAGAAATATTGTGCTGCTGGGAGACTACAGGTAATACTGATAACTAGTCCTTTGTCTTCTGCTTGCTCTTTTTTTTGGGCACAGCTTCTACCGTACCTTGATTACAGCATTCTCTGTACTGGGGAAACTTGCATAAATGGGAAGATGCCAGACCGTAAGTTCATGTACTTGTCCTCTATCAATAAAAGTAGGCTCAATGCACCTCATAAATTCATGAGCTACTTTGTGACCCAAAGTCCTTTAATGGAATTAGAGAGGTGCACTTTACATAGTCCACATCTGCATATTACATATATTCCATCTAATAAGTGCTTTATTGCATTAGCCCCTGAGATTGAGCAATATCATAACCCTGAGATGATTGGGAAACCCCATACACACATTACAGATTATGCCATATACAGAGAAAATGCATGTGGAGAGGTTTTCTATACAAAGTTTTGATATGGAAAGGTTGGGGATGTTTGTGGTGCATTTCTTCAGCAAGTGTTGAACACTTAGTTATATTTATAAAAACGTTCAGTGCTTTCTGCCCTGTCAAACTAGAATGCTATTAGGATATTTTTGCTGTAGATGGAATGTTCTTCATACATACACACTGAATGTTCTTCATACATACACACACAACTGAATAAGTAAAACACTGCATTATGGCCACTAGATGGAGCCGATGAGCATAGAAGATAAATATTTACTATGACTGACAGCTCCATCTACTGGCCATAATCTGGCATTTTCCTCTTCACTCTAAGAACATTAAAACTGTAGATAAAATAGGCTAATATTTGATTTTGCCCCAACAGAACAAATGTGCATGCAGCTTGACAGGATGAACATCTCTACACCCCATTTGCATTTTTTTTCCCACCAAAGAAGCAAAATCAGATTAAAAGTGGGGGTCAGGGATGATAACGCCATAGTTTTAAGGTCAAGACATACTAACATTTAATAATTTGCCATCATAATATAATTATTATGGAAAAACAGGAGTTTGCAAACTGATAGGGTGAAAAGTGCCAAGATGTCAGATTCCAAAACTTTTATAGAAAAAAATCTTCCTGCTTTTATGTAAGTAAAATCCAGCTTTTCTCTGATCATTCCTCAAACACAACAAAAATATCCATATTTATCATTCACATATCTTGCAGGTCACACAGATATTGGGATTGCTGATTATCAGAAGAACGGTCATTAAAAAGTGCAAACACATTATTATCACAAAACTGGTTCCTTTGCCAAGAAGAAAGTCACAATTTTTGGTCTATGTAATAATCGTAATATTCATTCTAAGGAGTCATGTATGGAAGGAATGGGACACATCCACACACACACACACACACACACACACACACACACACACACACACACACACACACACACACACACACACACACACACACACACACCACCCCCCCCCAGAAACATTGTAGTATTCTGTGTAATATAATAATCTCATAAGATTGTAAGTGTCGTCTAGTGACCATAAATGTTGTATTTTTCCTGATTGGAGGAATTTAGAAACGGATACTACAGAACAAACATGTGCATGAGGTGTAAATGTAAACAATTGCACAAGCCATGCATCACCGAAAATGTGAGAGCAATAATTCTAGGTCCCTTATTGACCATGGACTCCAAACTGATGTGCTCTAAAAAAAGGTGGAGAAAAAACAAAAAAAAACACACCACACACCATTCCATAGCGCGCAACCATAAAATTTAGACAAAAAAAAATGAGATGCAAAGTCAAAAAATTAAAAACACACATTACATAGCAAAGAAACCCCATAAAACAGCTCACTCACAAGAACATGCGCTCAGCTGCCCCATGCCCCTCCTAGGCTCTGTAACATTGGGACTTTCTGGTGTGCATGATGACATCAGCATGTCCCCGCCCACTCAAAGAATTTCATCATAAGCGACTTCAACAGGAGGACAAACTATTTTGCACATTATTGTGCATGGATTATTTTTCAACAATTTTGCTCTTTACAGTAGTTTTACGATTTTTTTTTATTATTAGCACAGTGCACTTCTCTATACATACGTTCCCTAGTGCACTCTTTGGAATTGGTAGTGTAAAATCAGCAATTAGATTTTAAAGGGTCTAATTTATTTAAAAATAATTGTTCAATGAATTTTACAAGTATTCACCCAGCCGCCACAAATAATCCGCGTAATACGTTTATTTCCTATGATCATCAGCGCCATCTAGTGGTGAAAATGTGGTATTTTCCAGGAACACCAATACCACATTATGGCCACTAGATGGGGCCAACGATTGTAGGAAATTAATGTATTGGGCAAATTAGAGTGACTATTTATGGCAGCTGGGAGAATGCTTGCAACATTCATCCAGCAAATTTTAATAAAAAAAAAAAACCCCTTATGCGACACTCAAATCTAAATATTCAGATTTTTGCACCAGTTCACTTGGGATTGGTTCTCTTAAAAACAAACCTGTAGTAATTTTTTTTTTTTTTGAGTGGGATATTTTTCCAGTATGGCATAAGAGTTGTGTGGAGGTGGTTTAGCCCATCACTGTTGGGCTGAATTCCCTCACTTGTTTGGTCAATGGAACAGGAAGTGAGAATAAATCCCCCAACACATACATTAGGTGCTCCCCCCACCCAATTAAAATGGTTTGGCTGGTGTTCCACTTAAAGTCTCCAAAAAACAAACTTAAAAAAAAAAAAAGGATAAAACAATACATTTCCCCCAGAAGTCTAGCTGGCATGACAGGAAAGGCACAGATGTCATACCCATCTATTTAATGAAGCACACTTCCATCCTCAGCTCCAGACAGGGATCCCGTCTCATTGTTGGGGTAGAATAATTTCAGATTGGTGGGTTATTACTCCACCCTCCACTCAGATGTAGATCTTTAATGATCCCATGAGCGGATGGGTTGTGAATAGCCAACCTTCATGATAAGCTTGAGGAAGATCAAGGATACCATGGTTTGATATGGATTCATTGTGGATGGGTTGTGAATATCCAACCTCCATGATACTCAGAGGAAGACCTTCAGGGATTCCATGGGTTGATGTGGATTCATTGTGGACGGGTTGCTCATAGCCAACCTTCATGATATTCAGAGGAGGATCTTCAGGCATCCCATGGATGGATGGAGATTTGTTGTTGGTGGGTTGCTCATAGCCAACTTCCATTATACTCAGAGGAACATCTTTTCTTTCCTTTTTGCAACAAGTCTAAAAATACAAAAAAGACACCCGCAGGTCAGGTGCCTGAGCAAGACATCACTATCATATTTATTACTCTAGGTTAGCATTTCCCAAAATGTATTTGTCATGTTCCTCCATCATAAGAGTCTAGGTATCAGCTGTGCTGTCTTTATTATTGATTGGACCCTGGGCAAACATTTTCTTGGGCCCTCCCGAATCCACTTGTCAACTATTTTCAATCAGTGTAGGCTCAAGGAGCAGCTGCTTTGGGCCCCACAACAATGACTGGGCCCTGGGCAGCTGCCCCTTGTGCCCTGCCTTAAAGATGGCCCTGGGTATCAGCTGTGCTGATTAGAATCAACACCTATATCCCACACTTGTACTGGAAGGCAGAATGCAGTCTTGACGATCGTCTTACCCACAAACTCCTCCCCCTTCTCCACAGCTTCCAACATTGAGCACAAGTAGGAGAGACACACACGTGGGCTGCCCCAGATAATTTACGTGAACTGGCATTTCAAGGTAGTTTCTAAAATGCATTTGTTTGTCTAAAACTTTGTATGGAGGCATCTAAACAGGCAGAGGGACTAAGTAGTTCCTTCAGTTGTATGTGTAAATTGGAGCTTTAACTATTAAACTGTCAACTAGTCTGCTTTTTTTTTCAACAGAGCAGCTAAGAGTAAATAGGAAAAATGTATGAAAAGACTTTATGCACAAGCGATGTAGCTCATACAGTATAACATTTGAAAAACCCCAAGTCTAGTATTGTCCATCCTTTAGGAATTTACTTTTTATGTCCTGAGCATAATAAAGAGTAAATGCATAAAAAAAACAAAAACTATACACAACAGTTCAAGTGGACACATTTTGTGATATCCCAAGCTTAAAATGTGTGCTATTAATACAATAATCATAATGTGCAAAAAACATCCACAATGATCAAAATGAATACTGAAAAAGTATATCAGTGTAAACAAAGTCCAAAAGTGAAAAAGTCCAACGTGTGCAATAAATATCACCGCAGAAAGAATGTCTTCCACTAGCTACTGGAAATCCTCCCTGTCACATGTGAGCAACAGAACTAAAATGCTGCCAGAGGGAAGCAGCAACATGCACATTTGAAAACAACAGGATCCTTCACACATGGTCTACCCGCTCTATAATCACAAAGAGGACACCCAGCAGTACCAAATCTCACCACTGGGGACAGTCAGAAGGTTTGCTTGAAACAGTCTAGGAAAAGAAAAGCGCTCACTGCATGGAGCCACAAGCAGGGAATCATAGTGTTGTAGATATTAAAAAAAATAAAAAGTATAAAAACTTTACATAAAAAAGGAAAAAGGTTTAATTCAAATGCCAGCAAATACGATAGTCGTGACAAATAAAAAAAAAAGTGCACTTGCAAAGAGGGCCGTCAGTTGCAAGCATGGAAGTGGTGGCGAGATGTCAGCGTGTAGCTCAGCCCCAATGCAATTCATGCAAATGCACATTTTCAGGGGACGCTTTATCAAGTCGAACGTTTTGATGGAGGCGCTATGGGCGCTATAGGCGCTATAGTGCTCGAGAGCAGGAAAATGGCAGCGGAAAAAATGCAGACAAATTAGCTGCTGTAGAAAATGGAATTAAATTAAAAGAATTAAAACAGAAAAAAACCCCACACCACTAAAAATGGGGCCTTCCAATTATTGGTAGTGATTGCTCATGTAAAAATATCTATTCATTTGTAAAATTACAGTTATTACCAGAACTAGCCACTAGAGGGAAACCATAACACATAAATAAACAAAATACACTTTTTACAAGTAGAAACATTGTAATGGAGTCAGAGAAAGAAAACAAAAAGAATAACTGTCTGAAAGATACATACTGTACTTCCAATAATGGAATGTCTGAAATACCACAACCCTATTTTTCAAAACATCTTAAAAAAAAAACCACACTCCAGAGAAACACAAATACATATAAAAACGAACACATTTTCATATATGTGATATATACAATGTACTTATATGAGAAGGAGCATACACAGAAATCTTTATATGAAGATATGAGCTGTGTGCACGTTAGAAGGAAGCCAATTAGTACAAATTAATGGATGATGTGTATGGAGAGAGAGGAGCTCAGCTATCAGGAAAGATGATCAGAACTGAATATTTTTTCTTAAGAGGATTTTAAGGGGAATGTGATCACCATGTATAAATACATAAGGAGGGGGGGGGATCAACATGTATAAATACATAAGGAGGGGGGGGGTTAGGATCACCATGTATAAATACATAAGGCGAGGAATCTCCACGAATAGATACATAAAGGTGTATAGGATCACACATAGGACGTCCATATAATGAATGAGGTGTAAAGAACCTGTCATCAAATAAGTATCACATAGGGAATTTTTTGACCGTGTGCCATGTTGAATTGTGGATGTGGCAAAACTGCACAAATAGTGGGAGGGGCTTAAAGATTAAGCCTATATACCAGTGATGGTGAACCTTGGCACCCCAGATGTCGTGAAACTACATTTCCCATGATGTTCAACTACACTGCACAGTGCATGAGCATCATGGGAAATGTAGTTCCAAAACATCTGGGGTGCCAAGGTTCACCATCACTGCTATATACTGTATACACAGCGATGTATGCCACAGTGGTTATACCCATAAAATATGCATTCCTTTGCCACAGCTCACCTCTGCACACTGTCTTATGGACGCACAGAGTGGGGCACGGGAGTGAGCATGCAACAGTGCCCCCATAGCAAGATGCTTGCTATTGGGGGCACTGGTCAAGCGGGAGGAGCCAGGAGTGTCAGTGGGGGACCTGAGAGGAGGATCGGGGCTGTTCTGTGCAAAACCATTACACACAGGAGGCAAGTAGAACAAGTTTGTTATTTAGTTTTATTTTTTTTACTATTACTATTTACTATTTTTTTACTAACCTTTAGTACAACTTTAAATCTCTGCATGTCACCATGAAGGTATTGGCGGTAATGGACAATAGCGGTCCACTCTTTAGTGATATCATTTAGAGAACTAACATGTAAATATAACTCACCTGAATGTGGATACTTATTCCAGCAGCCATGGGATGTACTGGTAATGTTCGGAAATTCAATTCAGAATCTGTAAGAAAATAAAACCAAAATGTAACACTTGTGAGATATTATTTTCTCGTGTGATTAACAATGTATATAAACAGATCTGTGAATTTTTATAGAAACATCAAACTGACCTGTAATATCCCTGAAGCAGAGGAGAATAAAAGAACAAACAGACATTGTTACTATTCTATGTCACACAATATTATAACAGCCCCCCCATGTTCTATACAGTTCAGGGTGTTATTCCCATATAGTAATATTGTGTGCCGCCTTAGTCCTTTAGGCTCAGATTGGCCATGACCAGGCCAGTTATATAATCCTTCTGCCTCTACATGTGGGAGTTAAGCTTAACACAAGACATTTTCTACACTGCCCCCTGCTGGTACATGAAACCATAGCGCCTCTTGCACAGGAGGCCATCCAGCTGCAGGGAACCCAGGGGGACAGGTGCAGCATCCAGCCCCACTGCAGGCAGCCTGTTAAAATCTATGGCAGGTTGCGGCTGGATGCTGCACTGAGTGGTACCGGTGTTTAGACCTTCCGCATTCCAGAACCTTTTTCCAGAACAGACCGGGCTCTAATCGCTAGTACCACTTGGTACATTGTTCTGCCAGTTTTAGCTGAAGTCTGCCATAGACCTTGACAAGCTGCCTTCAGCAGGGCTGGATGCTGCACCTGTCCCTCCCACTGTAGCTGACTGCACTGTGTACAAGCGGCCTCACTGAATAAGGTTTGGTTTCCTTAAGCAATGCACATTATTAAAAAAAAAATTAAAATTCCATCTTTTGTTGTATCTCAGTGCTGCGGTTCCACCTGCAGCCTCTTTGTCTACAAGGACTCCAGCGATGGCTGTGCAGCATTTCTCAGGGTGGGTTTCCTTATGGTGACAATAGTGGACCATGCCTGTGCGATCTGTCAGCACACCTGCCTTTAGTCTCCATTGAGTGAGTGGGTGACAACTTAGAACGATTTGGAACCAGGGGTGGAATGTTGTCACCGTATAACAGGAAGTGCCTAAACCTTCACAGCAGGATCAGATATTAGTTTAACCTCTTGGTGCCCACAGTATGCAAATATACGGGCTCTTGGCAGGTGGGCCTCGACACCGAGCGGCTGTATATTTGTGTGCCAGAATGTAAATACAGCTGTGTGGAGAGCGTGCAACCTGCGCACTCCTGGTACCATTACCAGCGGCTAACTGAGAGCTCCGATCACTACATAGCTTTCCAATCATGTGACCACTGACAGCCAATCACGGTGGTCACATGATAAACCCTACCTCGCCTCCCGGCATCTGAAACCACATTTAGAGCCAGGAGGCGCCAAGGGGTTACAGCGTATAAAAGCTTTGTTTTCATCTATTTTCCAGTATCTTTGGCATCAGGTCTCACTGGATATCGTTTTCTTTAGCAAATCCATTTTTGTGATTTTTTTCTTACTTGGAATTTGTGCCAAAGACAGAACATCCTGCTGCAGGATGACAATGCTAAACCTCTGCCCAGCAATCAGCAGTGCTGCCAGCCTTCCATATGTGCGCCTTCTGTCAGTTATTCAGTTCTCATTACACTATATTACTAAAAGTATTGGGACGCCTGCCTTTACACACACATGAACTTTATTGGCATCTTAAACAGTAGGGTTCAATGTTGAGTTGGCCCACCCTTTGCAGCTATAACAGCTTCAACTCTTCTAGGAAGGCCGTCCACAAGGTTTAGGAGTGTGTCTATGGGAATGTTTGACCATTCTTCCAGAAGAGCATTTGTGAGGTCGGGCACCAATTTGGTGAAGGGGGGATTATGGTGTGGGGGTTGTTTTTCAGGGGTTGGGCTCGGCCCCTTAGTTCCAGTGAAGGGAACTCCTAACTCTTTAAGCATACCAAGTCAATGTCATGCTCCCAACTTTTGAAGCTGTTATAGCTGCACAGGATGGCCCAACTCAATATTGAACTCAACGGCCTAAGACTGGGATGTTATTAAAGTTCATGTGTGTGTAAAGGCAGGTGTCTCAATACTTTTACACACACTTCTAGGGTCTCCTGCCCCTACTCTTGGCTCCTCCTCTTAGTGCCCCCATAGCAAGTGGCTTGCTATGGGGGTACTCATGTGGGCTCGATCCCAAGTCGGGCTTTGTGTATCTATTCAGTGCAGTTTGGTCCCACTCCCCACTCACTCTTCACAGGATGATGTGATTGAAAGCAGCAGGAGCCAATGGCTTTCACTGCTGCCTCCATGTCCAGTAACGAGAGCTAGAGCAGTGCAGCTGCACAGCACTGGATTGGCTCAGATAAGTACTTAGGAGGGCTTGGGGGGGGGGGGCAGGGCCATTGCTTAACCATTTCGCACCCTAGGCAAGACTAACACTCTTGGGGTCTTATGCCGCGTACACACGATCGGACTTTACGGCATACTTGGTCTGGCGTACCGGATTTCGTCAGATGAATTCGATCGTGTGTGGGCTCCAGCGGACTTTGTTTTATCAAAAGTTTCACGGACTTAGATTTGAAACATGTTTCAAATCTATCCGGCGGACTCGAGTCCGGTCGAAAAGTCTGCTCGTCTGTATGCTAGTCCGACAGACAAAAACCGAGGCTAGGGCAGCTTTTGGCTACTGGCTATGAACTTCCTTGTTTTAGTCCGGTCGTACGTCATCACATACGAATCCGTCCGACTTTGGTTGATCGTGTGTAAGCAAGTCCGTTCATTCGGAAAGTCCATCGTAAAGTCCACCGGGCAAAGTATGCCGTAAAGTCTGCTCTTGTGTACGCGGCATTAGTCTTGCCTAGGTCTGTGCAGGTGACAGGATCAGAGAGCAATATATCTAATTCAAAAACTTGCACTGGAGAGTTAACGCAAATAGTGAAATATAAATAAACAAAAATTCATGAAAATTAATGACCGTAGCTGCTGCACAAAAGGTGCTACAACCTTAAAGCAATGAAAAATATATAAAACAGCTCTAGCAGTCTATATCAAGCAATATACATCCTAACAAACAATGCCTAATGTATCAATGTTAAGAGAAAACAAAAACATAAAATCTAAAAGTGCTCAGGAGCTTCAGCGAAAAATGCATTGATTACTGTGTAAATATGACTGGCAGTGAAGGGGTTAACCAGGAGGGGGCGCTTAAGGGGTCAATTAAGCGCTCCTAGGGATGTGTTCTAACTGTAGGGGGATGGGCCGTATCGCTGTATAAATGTGAATGGTCCCAAAATAGCGCCAAAAGTGTCCGATCTGTCCGCCATAATGTCGCAGTCACGATAAAAATCGCAGATCTTTACTAGTAAAAAAAAAATGTATAAAAATGCCATAAAACTATCCCCTATTTTGCAGACGCTATACCTTTTGCGCAAACCAATCAATAAACGCTTATTGCATTTTTTTTACCAAAAATATGTAGAAGAATACATATCAGCCTAAACTGAGGAAAAAAAGTTTTTTTATATATTTTTTGGGGATATTTATTATAGCAAAAAGTAAAAAATATTGCTTTTTTTTTTTGAAAAATTGACGCTTTTTGGTTAATAGCGCAAAAAATAAAAACCGCAGAGCTGATCAAATACCACCAAAAGAATGCTCAATTTGTGGGGAAAAATGGACATCAATTTTGTTTGGGAGCCACGTTGCATGACCGCGCAATTGTCAGTTAAAGCGAAGCAGTGCCGAATCGCAAAAAGTGCTCTGGTCTTTGGCCAGCCAAATGGTCCGAGGCTGAAGTGGTTAAGAAAACATTACATTACCATCTTAAAGCAAAATCAATGATTATGTTCAAACAGTACAGGATGTGGCCTATTTACATTCAGGCAATATAGTGGAAAAGGAAGGTTGGGACTTTATATGAGGTTCAAGACATTGTGGAGACACGTTTAAAAAATTACATGTTTATTAACATGGAGAATGTGTAGGTGTACATACATGGGTCATGGGATAGCATACAAAGTACATATACAACATGGACAAAAGCAGCACATGATCGTATCAACTTGGAAACTTATGACAATATGGCAATACATATATATAACATGGTACATCAAGGAGGGGGAGAGAGGGAGGGGGGGAGAGAGAAGGGAGAGAGGGAGGGAGAGAGGGGGGAGAGAGAGAAGGGGGAGAGAGAGGGAATGAGTGGTGGGAAGGGGTGAGTGGGGGTGAGAGAGACTGGGAGTGACAGAGGAGGAAGGTGAGAAAGGGGGTGAGGGAGAGAGAGAAGGGTTGTGGAAGAGAGGGGTGGTGCAAGAGAGAAAGAGACGAGGGGTGGGAGAGAAGGGAAGAGAGAGAGGGGGGGGGGAGAGAGAGAGAGAGAGGGGGAAGAAAGAGAGAGGGGGAGAGAGGGAGTGAGTGTTGGGAAGGGGTGAGTGGGGGTGAGAGAGACTGGGAGTGACAGAGGAGGAAGGTGAGAAAGAGAGGGGGTGAGGGAGAGAGAGAAGGGTTGTGCAAGAGAGAAAGAGACGAGGGGTGGGAGAGAAGGGAAGAGAGAGAGGGGGGAGAGAGAGAGGGGGGAGAGAAAGAGAGAGGGGGAGAGAAAGAGAGAGGGGGAGGGGGAGAGAAAGAGAGAGGGGGAGAGAAAGAGAGAGGGGGAGAGAAAGAGAGAGGGGGAGAGAGGGAGTGAGGGGTGACACAGAGAAGGGAGGTGAGAGAGAGGGGTGGTGCGAGGGAGAGAGACGAGGGGTGAGACAAAGGAGGGTGACATAAAGAGGGAGGGGGGAGAGAGGGGTGAGGGGAAGGAATGGGAGAGAGAGATAGGAGGTGATAAAGAGGGGGGTGAGGGAAAGGGGGGTGAGAGAGATCCCTAGCCCTGTCTGCAGACCCTCCTGTGTTCCATGTTCCAGTCTGTGAGAGCACTGGGCAGGAGCAGGAGGGGGGGCAAAAAACAGGGAGGAGGTGGAGAGCATAGGAGGGGTGGGGGCTGGAGGGCGCAGGGGAGCTTGAGAGGAGGGGAGTCAGAAAGAATAAGAGTGGAAAGCAGGGGGAGCTGGAGAGCACAGGGGTGGAGAGCACTGGGGGAGGAGCCAGGGAGCACAAAGAAGGGCCAGAGAGCATGGGGGCGCATAAGAAATTAGATAGGAGGAGCGGTGGGCGGCTGCATATAGAGGAAGTGATTTTTCCATATTCCTCCTGCAGCCGCTGAATGCTCACTTCTCTTCTCCCTCCTGCAGACATTCAGAGAATGCAGGAGGAATATAGAAAGATCAATTCCACTATATGCAGCCGCCCACTGCTCCTCCTATCCAGGCACATAGGAAGGCTGCACGGGCACTCACCTTCTCTCTGGTCGGCCAGGCAGCATCAGGAGATTGGAGGCTGAGCTCCTTCATCTTCAGTAACAGAGCAGCTCAGCTGGAGGCAGACGCGGAGAGGTCAGGTGAGCGGCGCAGGCTGAAGGAGCAGTCCAGCTGCGACTCCCACATGGACATGCCGCCACCCGCACACACGCCTTGTAGAGATGCCACCTGGAGCCGGGTGCTGTCATCTGACCGCTGCTGCCACCTAGAGGCCTCAACTGTGCTGCTCCCCAAACCTGCTGCCACCGGACCGGGATGCAGCCGCTCCATGCTGGGGCAGTTTTTCCTCCAGCAGTACCCGATTTGTCAGTCAGCCCCTGAGCCACAGAGTTCCAGCGGGGGTAAGCGGAGCCGCCGGCGTCGACATCAGTGACTGAGCACAAGCAAATTAGATGGCCGCGAGGCCCCTGTGAGTGCGGGGCCTTAAGCGGCCGCCTAATTTGCCTAATTAGAGAGCCACCTCTGCTCTCATCACCTCACAGCTGCATTATAGCTGCCTTTACATGCGTTCCAGTGGTGGAATTACCAGGGTCGCAACAGTCACACTTGCGACGGGGCCCTGGCATTCCATCACTGTGGGGGGCTTCAGCAGGATTGCTATTCACAGGTCTCTAAGCGGAGAGCGTGTCTCTCATGTAACAGCAGCACAGAGCAGTTCTATTTCCCTCTCCGTCTGTCCTCTCTCGCACGGGATGACAGAGAACACAGCTGATCTGCTCCCCCTTCTCCCCCCTCCTCTCTCCTGTGTGCTCCGCGGGCAGTCAAGTGTGAAGCTAACAAGCTCACATTTCCCACGGAGCACACAGGAGTGGAGGGGGGAGAAGGGGGAGCAGATCAGCTGTGTGTCCTCTGTCATCCCGTGCGAGAGAGGACGGACGGAGAGGGAGCGGAGAGGGAAATAAAACTGTCAATGCCGGTGTCTCTGTGCTGCTGTTACATGAGATACACGCTCTCTACTCAGAGCCGTGCTGTCCTGAGAAGACAGAGGGCACTGATGGGGACACTGATGGACTCTGATGGGCACTGATAGGGGACACTGATGGACTCTAATGGGCACTGATAGGGGACACTGATGAGCACTGAAGGGAGGCATTGATAGGGGGCACTGAGAAGGCACTAGGGGCACTGATAGGGGGCACTGATAGGCAGAACTCATAGGCAGTATTGATGGGCACTGATGGGCAGCATTGAATAGTACTGATAGGTCGCATGGATGGACGCTGTTAGGTGGCATTAATGAGCACTGATAGGCCCTAATAGGCAGCATTAATGAGCACTGATAGGTAACACTTGTAGGCGGCATTGATGGGCACTGATAGGCGGCATCGATGGGCACTGATAGGTGGCACTGATGATTGGGGCACTGATTATCAGTGTAAACTATTTACGGACATTCTTGACAGTTAATGGCAGTCCTTTCCTAACACAGACACAGCATGGGAGGAAAGGGCTGCGGATAACTGGCAAGTCTGTTTACATGTGATCAGCTGATCACATTGTAAAGGGCCACTGTGATTGCGCTAGATGCATTCCCAGGGGGCATGCGGGAAGCACAGTTTTGGGAGGATGACCATGGACACCCTCCCAAAATTGGAAACCCGGGTCTCGGATAGAAGGGGGTCCCCCCATTATGGTTTCTTGGACCAGGGCACTGAAGGTTCTACATTACACCTCTGATGCGTTCATAGTCTCCAAGTTCTTCCCAGACACACAGAATTCTATTCTCTCCCAGGTTTCCCTTCATACATGAACTTCTGCTCTGATCTGGTGCTGTATCTGAGGTCTGACATTCTCCTGCTACACAGGGGAGAATGTAGGTCTGAGGACAATGTAAACCCTGGCTTTGCAGATCAGACATGGGATGGTATGGAGAGGGGAGAGGAGTACAGGGGGGTCAGACATGGGATGGTATGGAATGGTATGGAGAGAAGTACGGGGGGGGGAGGTCAGACATGGGATGGTATGGAGAGAATTACAGGGGGGGTCAGACATGGGATGGTATGGAGAGGAGTACAGGGGGGGTCAGACATGGGATGGTATGGAGAGGAGTACGGGGGGGTCAGACATGGGATGGTATGGAAAGGAGTACAGGGGGTCAGACATGGGATGATATGGAGAGAAGTACAGGGGGGGGTCAGACATGGGGGTATGGAGAGGAGAGTACAGGGGGTCAGACATGGGATGGTATGGAGAGGAGGGGAGTACAGGGGGTCAGACATGGGGCGGTATGGAGGGGAGTACAGGGGGTCAGACATGGGGAGGAGTGGAGGGAGGGAAGGAGGAATGCTTCTGATAATGGGGAATATCAATGAAGCTCAGGCCCCTCCCAGTTTGTCCCATAAAGCAAAAGGAGGGGTGGGGTAAAGGTAGGGAAATGCATAAGTACAGGGGCAGGACCTGTCTATGCAGATCTGATTGGTCAGTAGAGGTGGAGCGAAGTTAATTCAGCGCCAGACAGAAGGGAGACCATGTGGTGACATCACAAGATAGAGGAGCCACCTCCTGGCTGAGGATGTGAGTTTACTGTTCCAATTAGCTGATTGGTTGGTGTGATCAGAGGGGAGGATACAATGTATCGGAGGAGACATGTGCTGCTTGTAGAGTTTGTATACAATGTATGGAGGGGGAAGCGGATTGGATACAGCCCAGCACTCTTATCTAAAAGGAAAAACATGCGTTTTTGTGTATAAGATATACCCACAATCCCATGTTTTTCTAACACAGTTAAGAGGGAGAAACAGCTTCTGTTGAAAAGGTACTGTTAGATTCAAGCTAAATCATATTTATATGCTATATAGGAGAAAAAATATAGATATGAGAATTGGGAAGTGTGCTAGCCTGCCAGCATCCTAAATTACATTATAGAGAAAACATGCAGCAAAGTGCATTGGGAGGACGCCCCCTTGGACTTTAAATGGCAGAAAAAAGTAACGGAGAGTAGATAAGAATTAAAAGGCACAAGGGTGCCAACTTTATTAATAAACAAAAAGTAGAAAAAATGTTATAAAAGTCACAGTTCACTTGTGTAGTATAAATGATAAATGATACACCAATGAATCAAGGTCAGTAGGAAATACAAATATACAAATATATACCACCCAGAGCTATTAATCCAAAATACAGCTCAAAATAAAATGGAGCTCAGTTTGGGATTTGTAGCATACATCCCAACATTTCGGAAAATCACATTGGAATATTTTTTCCTTCATGAGGGGAGGTTTACAGTTGGGTATATTATTTTCTTGTCTGTAACACAAATATATACATGTATAACAATGTTTGTATAGTAATATGGCAAAAACATCAGAATCTTATCTTAACTTTTTGTACCATATTAAAAAATAGCAAGGTCTAGTATATCAAATTAAAAATGGAATGGGACCGGTCGGGGACCCACTAAAGGGCAACACACCTGCACCACTAGCGTTACTGCCCTATGCACACCCAGCACCAAGATGTTGCTTTAAGCAACTATCACATAGAATAAAAGACGTCTCAGTTAAGCAAAATGTCATAATGTTTGCATGTAATAAAATGTTCTCGTATATAATGTATACATGCAATGTGTTGTGAGATAACAAACTGTGACTGCTCAGATGTCTGTCTTTGACCGTGTTCCTTGAATAAATAAAATAATTGAAAAAAAAATAGCAAGGTCAAAAGTACTTGCATGTACTTCATTCATTGGGGATTAAAAAAACACAAGAAAGACAGATACATGCTGGCTGCCTTAGTCCACATACACATGACATGAAAAGGTTGTTTGTGTGTCCATATGCCAGTCACTGGGACGCATTCACAAGAGGCACCTGGTTTTACCAACCGCGATCAGAATTTAGCACTGTGGGGACAATTAAGATTGGAAGACACTTTAGACAAACCTCCTCTTATCGAGGAATAAAAGAAAAGTAAAAAGGTTAGTGACAGGAAGATGCATAGAATACCATGTCTATCTAATGCCTGTTATAACAATAATGGTTACCTGGAGGTTGAAGCTGAGTGCACTGCTGACATCAAGGTGGCGGCCAGTGAACTGACACGAGACACATGGGTCTTCATTCGAACAAGGCATCCTCGCCTGCCTACTTTTTACACCTTGCCGAAGGTGCATAAGGATTTCATGATCCTCCCGGAAGACCTATCATCTCCGGAAATGGCTCTATCTCTGAAGGAATAAGCCAGATTATCGATCAACACCTTAGACCGCATGTTACGGATCTACCCTCCTACACGAGGGATACGATCCATTTACTACAAATTCTGGACAATTTGGTGGTCCCCGATTCAGCAATCCTAGTTAGTTTTTTTTTTTTGCTGGGAGAGGTGTCATCTATGTATACTCACCACATTTTAATGTGGCAGAGATACATAGATGACATCCTCATTATTTGGGATAGTCCAGAAAGGGAACTCAAAGACTGTCTGAATCTCATGAATCAGAACAGCTTCAATCCTTTTTTTTACGATGACACATGATCTTCATGAGGTCAATTTTCTGGACATTACTATCCTAAAAAGATCCCAATGGTGGACTTACAAGTAAGCTATATAGGAAAGAAACTTCCGGCAATACTCTGCTACATGTGGATAGTCTCCACCCTGACTCCCTGAAAAAATCAATTCCTTTTGGTCAGTTTTTACGCATTAAAAGGAATTGCAGTACTAATGAGGATTTCCAGTGAGAATGAGATGAATTGACCACCAGACTGCTCAGTAGGGGGTATACTAAATCGGCCCCAAAAAAGGCATTTAATCGTGTTAAAAATACCACCAGACGAGATCTTATCTTCAAAACTAAAAGTAAGAGCAAGGAAGACAAGATAACCAGAATAATTATGAGATTCTCCAATGAACATGATTCAATGAGAAAAATTATTTTGAAGTACTGGTCTATCCTCACTGGGGACCCCATTTTGGGAAGACTAGTGACACCCAAACCACAGATTACATACAAAAAAAGCAGGATGCGATATTATGAAAAAGCAGGATCAATTGGAAATATGTTAACACAAAGGGAAACTCAAAAAAAGACCCATGTAAAACCTGGGGCACCTACCCCTGTGGATCCTGCTCACAATGTGTGGTTATAGGGAGGAGGACCTCACTGGCACTGCCAAATGGGGAGACGTTCTGTCTGAAACACTTTGCCAATTGTAAGATGCAAGGCATCGTCTACTTCATGCAGTGCCAGTGCAGTGCCTTTTATGTGGGCAAAAATCGAAAAGAGCTTGGCAAACGAATGGAGAAACATATGCACAGAATGCATATAGGCAATCTCCAATTACCTTTGGGAAGACACATTGCTAGACAACATAATTACAGATTACCGAAAGTAAACTTTTCAGTCTTAGACAGGCTACATATACCTATAAGAGGGAGCGACTGGAACAAGGTTCTGCTCCTGCGTGAAATGCCACAACCCCCCAGGCCTAAATGAAGTTGAGAGCTTCAGACCCTTTTTGGATGGTTTTAGTTCAGGTAAGACTGACTAGAACAGGAAATAATAATTGTAAGTCTCCATGCGTCTTGGAGTTTGAGATGTAGAAGCTATTCTAAAATCTGCATCTTTCAACAATATTTGTAAGGACTGATATTGTTAGATCAAATGCAAATCAGTAATTATAGAAACTCTGGTTAGAATTTTCTTGATACATTTTATTCTAGGCAATTTCCTTTCGTCTCTCTTTGCTGTGGGTACCCCCCTGTGGGCACCCTGATCGTTGGGATTTTTTGAATATGAGATGCACATTTATAGGGTTTTTATTTAATCACAATAATATTTAATATTTTGACTGCTTTTTTCTCTGTAAATTAGGTACCTTTGGACCAAGATTACCTATAGGAGAAAATTATGCATATTAAGGTCGAGACTGTATGTACAACAGAAAGCATTCCCATGTTAGGGGTCAGGTAATGTTTTTTTCATCCCTCTGTTCCGTTTTTTATTTTCAGGGAATTTCACCACTTTCTGCCTAGACTCATCCCTACCCGACACAGGGGGGCTGCCGTGCCGTTACAGACGTAGTGGCTTCCCTTCCCTCGAGACATGATTCATCTTCATGCCCTGAGGTACTATGTGTCGGTGGTTTTAGTCCCCACTAACTGCCTCCACTAGTTCCAATTCCTTGGAGCGGGTGGAGATCGCGGTCAGGTGGTCATGCTGCAAGCCTTGCGGTATACAGGGTTGCTGTGGTGTGGTGCTCTGTGCCACCCTTCCCAACATGGTGGCCACCCTGTGATTCTGGATGTTTACATCCGGGGAACAGGAAATTACATCGCACAACGTCCTGGCCGCAGTTCGATGGCCTGATGTGACGGGATCACATCATGTGATGGCCGTCCTCTGACGGTGGGACGTGCTGTGTCATTGCGGAGCACGGCGCGTCATCATCCACGCCTTAGACCATATAAAGGGACGCCAGGGATGGCATACGGCGCCATTCTTCTCCTCAGCATCTCAGAGGAGGAGTTTACAATTACCCAGGGCTCTCTATCAGATGGTCCTGCTTGGTCTTGGAGGAGTCTCTATGCCTCACACAGCACAAAGTAAGTGTTGGTTCCCCTCTTTTTTGAGGTGCAACGTGGTACTGGTGGGGGCCTTACTTGGAGAGATGGGGGATTTTTCTCACTCTAAGAATATAAATATTTTTATACACATTTTTTGGAGTGCCATTTGTGGGATTCGTTTGCATCCAGACGTCCATTAGAGGATGAGTGGCAGATTTGGTGAATGGTGGACTTTGGACTCTTCCCTGCTCTGACATTGGGAATGCATCTGTTATTATCTTTTGAATATGTATAGAAAATGTAAGTTATTTTGTAGATACAATAACAGATATTTTATATCTACTTGTATAAAACAAGATACTTATATATGTACTCTCTAACATTGCAATTTTGATTCTTTGTAGACAGTGATACAATATCCCTGATGAAGATCTATTGAATAATATTTATTGAAACGCTATTCTGCGCCACCTACCTGTACCGGTGGTTACTGAACTATGTAATAGGCTGTATCACTTTCAATTTTGATTAATATGCAATGTGATTTTAATACATTCTGTTATGTTCACAACATCCATTGAATTTTCCTGAATTTTTCTACTTATGTTTATAATAAATGAATTTTATTCGAAACCATTCCTTTTTTTATTGCCTAAAATATCCCAAAATAGAGGTTTTTCTCATATTTTCTAATATATTAGATGGGATGATGGCAATCACATGTCCGACTACATGAGTCAATCAAAACTTTTTTGTGTGGAATTGAGTTGTACAAGGAGACTACGTCCAATGAAAGCCAGCGGTACGTGGGTTCCCAAGAGTAATGCTGTAACATGTCCGATAGGTATATGCAGTCTTTTATATATGAGGGGAGATTACGGACTATAGGTTGCAGGAAATGGTCCAGGTAAATTAGGAAGTAGCTAGTGACGCTTTCCATTGCTGCAACAATCTGCCTGCCTGTGGGATTTTTTGGGTCTTTATGTACCTTTGGGAGGTGGTAAAAATATGGCCTTTTGTAGAAGTCAAGTTTGAGAAACGCAACTTCCGATTTAGTGACAATACCCTCCCCGGCTGCTCTTAGAACCAACTCATGGGCTTCAAGTAGAAAATTGGGCAACGGGTCAGTGGACAGTTTTTTATATGTAGACGTATCTGATAGAAGCCTGTCTGATTTGGACTGGTAATCTGTGTGATTTTGGACCACAATGCCTCCTCCTTTATCTGCTGGCCTGATAATCAACTGTCTATTATCTGAGAGCTCTTTTAGAGCCTTCGATTCTGCTGTTGTCAGATTGGGAAAAGTGTTTGTTGTGGACTGTTGGCATAAAAAAAGAATGTCAGCATAAACAACTTGATAGAAGCTTTGGACGGAGGGACCTTTAGCAAATGTAGGGTTAAAAATAGATTTAGGTTTAAATTTAGTATGCCAAATCGGTGGGGAGGTGGATTGATGTTAAGTCAATGCTTCAAAGTAATCATCTAGATCCTCAGTATAGAGGTCTTCTAGGTCTTCCAGTGCATTCAATTCCAATGGATCTATCATAGCCGTGCTGGATTCAGAGGGGATGATGCTGTTATCAGTATCATTACTATTACTGTTTTTGGAGGCTTGAATATTAAAATAGCGTTTAACTGTAATATTTCTGATAAATCTATTCAGATCAAGAAAAAGTGTGAAAGGATTAGGAGGTGCTGTTGGAGCAAAGGTTAGGCCTTGTGCCAACAATGACTGTTCAGATAAAGACAGGACATGATCAGAAAGATTAAAATACTACTAGTCTGTGTACTTTTTCCCTTCTTTTTTGTGTCTATGTCTTCCCCCTCTTCTGCCTCTATGGTGAGCTTTCTTTTTGGGCAGGCGAGGGGGGTAATCACTAAAAAAGAAGAGGCGATAGAAGGTGTTGGTATGTCTCTAGGGGAATCAGGAGGGGATGACTGTTCTGTAGTACTGGGCGGGATTACATTTGCTTGAACTCTGGTGGTTTTAGGTACCTCTAGATCAGTGGTTCTCAACTCCTGTCCCCGGGACCCACAAACAGGCCAGGTTTGCACGATAACTGAAATACATCACAGGTGATATCATTTGCTGCTCAGTGATTGCAGTATTCTAGTCTGCATCTCCCCAAGGTACTACCTAAAATATGGTCTGTTAGTGAGTCCCGAGGACAGGAGCTGAGAACCACTGCTCTAGAGGAATGGGTAGGATAGTATTTGGAGGCTGAGGCAGATGTAGAAGTGGGCTGATGGTGCATTGTATTTGTTTTGTTTTTATGCTTATACGCTGGAGTTCTCTGATTTTTAACCAAAGCTGCATGAATATGTGAATGAGGGTGGTTGTGGTAGGTGTCACCTATTGGCGTGTGATGTCTGGACTGAGATGGGAGTATTGGATGTATTTGATAGTGAGGTAAGGGGGAGGGACATAGTGTGCCTTGGCTTACAGTCCATAAGGGAAATGGGGGTTGGGTCCTTACACACATGAGTGCCACAATCACCTATGAATGAGAGTGAGCGCTGTATGTTATTCAGTCTGTTTTTTTTCCAACAGAACATCCTATTGGTGTTGTAGTCATCAAAATCTCTACGTATATTTTTTGTAATTTTGTCTTGATGAGACAATCCTCATGAAACTTTGTGTTAAGTTTAATCCTTCTCAACCAAGAGGGAGGTAAAGAGGTGATCTCTGATTTTAGGGCCTCAATAAGATCAGGGATTCTGGAGAGCAAGATATTGTATTGAGTGTCTCTTTGTTTAATGATGATTTCCATCCATTTTTGGGTACAGAATTCAGCTATTGCGGACCACTCTTTGGTCAATTCTGAACCCAAAAAAGGTGCATGGTTTTAGATTTCTGAGACCTCTGGGAGTAATTTTAGAAGTTAAATATAAATCAAGAAAAAAACGAATCCCACCATTGTTGATTAGCTGCATTAATAGTATCCTCTTTTTTTCTGAATCTAGCACATATGTATCTGTACGATGATCTTGGAACAGATGTGGATGGGTGGAAAAACCTTTCTGGGAAATGTGTAACCAGTTCATCTAGAATGGTATATTTTGCTGTTTCAATATTTTGTATGATTTCCATGATAATTTATGTGAGCAGTAACAGTTGGTGTGTGTTATCATCGACACACTTTAGAGGTATAAGAGGCTGATGGTATGTTAGAAAATGGCTATTTTACAGCTATGGGAGTGATATCATTGCGTGAAAGTATATATACACATACAAACCTGTACATATATATATATCTATGTGTAAACAAACACGCACTCACGCATACCCTTGTACAGGCAGTCCCCGAGTTACGAACTGGTTAGGGACTGCCTGTTTGTTCTTAAGTCAGATTTGTTCTCAATTCAGAAGGGCATGCGCAGAACGGCAGAGACGTTGTTTTCTGACATAGTTTTCTGATGTTTTCCACTGTTTCAGACGACATTTTCCGATGTGCCCGCCGCCGCCGCCGCCTCCTGTTCGTAAGTAGGAGTCGTTCGCAAGTCGAAGGTTCGTAACTCGGGGACCTCCTGTAGAGAGATATAATAGGGTGAGTAATGGTCTATCAACAAAATCTATTCATATCAAATATCCTAGGTATGCAGAGAAATGATAATAGTACAATTTTTTAATAACAGTCTATATCCAGTGGCTGCACATATAAAAATACACTTCTCAGAACAAAACATATATACAATTGGATTGGAGAATATGACAATACAATTAGAGAGGATGAGGGAAGATAAATGGGAGAATAAATGAGTTCTTTAGGAAATGAGTCCATGTAAGGATAAATGATAAATGGATGACTGTTCATGGAAGGCTGCCAGTTCAGAAGTTTAGAAGGCAAAAAACTCCGGAATATAGAAATGACAAAAGAACGGCGCCCTCTCAGTGCAGTATGCAAGCATCTTTAATATAAAAAAAGAATCTTAGAATACACTCACAAAAGATATAGTAATAACAGGTATGTCATAGGGTATCATCCCTAATAGGATAATTTATTATTTTTATAAATATTCCCCATACATGATATATGTATATATTACAGCTGCAAAATTATTCATTAAAAAATCGTGATCTCAATTCAACCCCCCTGATGATCTCTGTTGCAGAGTTTGCTGATTCTTTCATATAACAAGTGGAGAGACTTTTTCTGCTCACTCAGTTGTCAAAAGAAAACATCCGGGCAGTCTGCCAAGTTTTTAAAAAGGAACATTGTATAACTATTCCTTCTGAGATCAAAGGGAAACTTCTGTGTAAGAAAACATCCAGGCAGTCTGCCAAGTTTTTAAAAAGGAACATTGTATAACTATTCCTTCTGAGATCAAAGGGAAACTTCTGTGTAAGAAAACATCCAGGCAGTCTGCCAAGTTTTTAAAAAGGAACATTGTATAACTATTCCTTCTGAGATCAAAGGGAAACTTATGTGTAAAAAAACATCCAGGCAGTCTGCCAAGTTTTTAAACAAAGTGTAAATGCAGGAAGTTTAACCACTTAACCTCCCTGGCGGTATGATTATTTCTGATTTTAGGTGCTAAAAGCGGTACAATTCTTTTGCACAGAAATTTGGCGTTTTATATTGTAGGCCTGTAATTCTTAGGAATAGTTCACTTAAATCTGTCCAAACAAGAGTCTAGTAGACATCCCGGGTATGATAAAGTTTGAAAAACGAAATAAAAAATTATAATATAATAAATAACTATAAATAATTATAACAAATAATAATATAATAATAATAAAAATTATATAATAATGTAATCAAATCAAAAACACTGAAATTTGCTCAGTTGCAGAATTTTAGCTTTTGTTACTTTTGGTGTTTGATGACGGATCTCCTCACAAATCACTATCGCTCAATTCTGCGAGTGATTCTAATTTATTATCGCTTTTTTCTAGCTGCTCTAAAACCACTTTTGATATAAAGGGACAGTTTTGGTTGCTATGGGCAATCTCCAGTTTCTTGGCAGAAAGAACAGTTTTATATATATAAAACTGCATGCAGGACACTGGGCAAACCACTAGGGACAAAGGGGATGTGTAGTTATTTGATACATTACTGTAATCTGTAAGATTACAGTATGCTGTATCTATACTGTGTGTTTCACTATTTGAATTTACCGCCGAACTCCGTCCCCGTGCGTCGCAACGCTCGCAGGGAACGGAGCTCAGCACTGTGAATCGAGCGAGACACGGCGGCTCGCCGATCACAGCGGGGAGACATCGCAGGATCCAGGGGACAAGGTAAGTATGCTCTTCCTGGATCCTGCGATGCAAGCCCGAGTCTGGCTCGGGGATACCGCTTTTGGTATAAAAAATCCAACCCGAGCCAGACTCGGGAATACAGCCAGGGAGGTTAAAGTCTAAATCTTTTTCTGACACTTGTTTAAGTTAAGATCAATATTTTTTGCTAGAAAATTACTTGGAACCCCCAAACATTATATATATTTTAGCAGAGACCCTAGGCCTAGAGAATAAAATGTCAATTGCTGCAATATTGTATGTCACACTGTATTTGCCCAGCGGTCTTTCAAACGCAATTTTTTGGGAAAAAATACACTCAATGAATAAATAAAAATGAAACAGTAAAGTTAGCCCAATTTTTTTCGTTTTAATGTGAAAGATTATGTTATGCCGTGAGAATCATGAGAGAATCGTGATCGATCTTCATAGCAAAAAAAAAAAAAAATTGTGATTCTCATTTTATCCAGAATGGAATGGATGCAGCTCTAGTATATAATATATATATATATATATATATATATATATATATATATATATATATATATATATAATATTATATTATATTATATATACAGGGCTTTTTTCTTGCCGGAACGTGGCAGAACAGCGTTCCGCCACCTATGACAGCCCTCTCTACTCCAACCTGTCATGACACACTAGCGCTGCGCAGCCCTCGCATTCTTGGGTCCCAGCACGGCAACAAACCGCTACCTGTGTTGATGCAGGAGGCAGCTTCTATCCCCCGCCTCTACTCACAATGTAGCATGGAGGAGCCCTGAAACTCCGCCCCAGCTACAGCTCCTCAATCACCTGCAAAAAAAGTCTGTGCTTACCATATGGTCTGGGGCACTGGCGGTAGAAGAGGTAAGGGAGCTGGGAATGAGAAACGGGGGATGGGGGAGAGAGAGAGAGAGAGAGAGAGAGAGAGAGAGAGAGAGAGAGAGAGAGAGAGAGAGAGAGAGAGAGAGAGAGAGAGAGAGAGAGCGCTCCTCAGAGACTGAACTGTGAAAGTGTGTGGGCAGATTTGAGCATGGAGAAGAACTGGGAAAATGTATGTGTGGAGGGGCAGAGAGAAGGTCTGGGAAAGTGGGGGGGTTTGTGCAGAGAGGAGGGCTGGGAAAGTGGGGGGGATTTGTGCAGAGAGGAGGGCTGGGAAAGTGGGGGGGATTTGTGCAGAGAGAAGGGCTGGCAAAGTGGGGGGATTTGTGCAGAGAGAAGGGCTAAGAAAATGGGGGGGATTTGTGCAGAGAGAAGGGCTGGGAAAATGGGGGGATTTGTGCAGAGAGGAGGGCTGGGAAAGTGGGGGGGATTTGTGCAGAGAGAAGGGCTGGCAAAGTGGGGGGATTTGTGCAGAGAGAAGGGCTGGGAAAATGGGGGGGGGATTTGTGCAGAGAGAAGGGCTGGGAAAATGGGGGGGATTTGTGCAGAGAGAAGGGCTGGGAAAGTGGGGGGGGGGATTTGTGCAGAGAGAAGGGCTGGGAAAATGGGGGGATTTGTGCAGAGAGAAGGGCTGGCAAAGTGGGGGGGGATTTGTGCAGAGAGGAGGGCTGGGAAAGTGTGTGTGGGGGGGTGGAGGGGGGATTTGTGTGGAGAGGAGGCCTAGGAAAGTGGTGGGGGGACTTGTTCAGAGAGGAGAGTGGGGGGGAGGGGTTGTGCAGAGTGGGAGCTGGGAAAGTGGAGGGGGAGGAAATTTGTCCAGAGAGAAGAACTGGGAAGGAGGGAGCTTTGTACAGAGGTAAGAGCTGCAGAGGGCAGAAGGCACATTGCGCAAAATGAGAGCTGTGGAGAATGGAGCAGGCTGTGTAGAGGTGAGAGCTGTAGGGGAAGCTGGAGGTGCAGAGGTGAAACATGAGAGGTGGCAAAGGTGAGAGCTGTGGATTGGGGTAAGCTTTAGATGGGTGTGCAGAAGGGGAGCAGAGATAATATGGATGGGGGTGCAGAGTGGAGCTGTGGACATGGAAAAGAAGAGGTGAGCTGTGGATGAGGGTTGCAGAGGTTGGGTGTGGATGGGGGACACAGAAGTAAGCAAAGAGATAAGCAGAAGTGAGTATTTGATGGTTATTTTTGGGGTAATACTTAAGGGGGGAGACCAGGGATATATGCTGGGGGACAGTAAAGCATACAGAGTTAATGACTAGGATAGGGTGACCAGACATCCCCGATTTCTGGGAACATTCCCCAGATTAAGGACACTATCCCTGGACCAAGTCTGTCCCCAGTTTTGTCCCCGGATTGGATTTGAACAGGGGCTGGGGCAATTTCAAAGACAGCCTGTGCAGAATAAAAAGAAAAAAATCTGAATTGCACCCCCCCTCCTCTGCCGCTCCTACTAGCTTATGGGGGTTTATTTTTTTCCATTATCTGTGCCCCTTTCTGATGATCATGTGCTGGTCGGAGTGGAGGGACTATTTCTTCAGTTTCGGGCACATGCATATTCAGCTACACTCGCATGTTCTTCTGCCTTGGCTCAAGTCCCGGCCCTCCGCCTGCCTGCTTATCTCCTTGCCTTCCCTGGTGGAGTGATCTTCCTCTGCTCCCCACCCAGTAGTAGCCGGGGCCGGAAGAGTAAAGCCCCATACACACTATCAGATTTTCTGCTGATTTTTGTCTTCAGATTTACCAAAACCATGTAGTGCAAGGGCCTGCCTGATTGCATACAAATTGAAACTCCTAATGCCACGTACACACGAGCGGACTTTACGGCAGACTTTGTCCGGCGTACTTTTCGATGGACTTTACGACGGGCTTTCCGAATGAACGGACTTGCCTACACACGATCCACCAAAGTCCGACGGATTCATACGGGATGACGTACGACCGGACTAAAACAAGGAAGTTTATAGCCAGTAGCCAATAGCTGCCCTAGCGTGGCTTTTTGTCCGTCGGACTAGCTTACAGACGTGTGCACTTTTCGACTGGACTCGAGTCCGTCGGACAGATTTGAAACATGTTTCAAATCTAAGTCCGTCAAACTTTTGAGAAAACAAAGTCCGCTGGAGCCCACACACGATCGAATTGTCCGACGGACTCCGGTACGCCGGACCAAGTATGCCGGAAAGTCCGCTCGCGTGTACGCGGCATAAGGTTTGACCTCATATTATATGGTTTTGGTAAATCTAAAGGAAAAAATCTGCAGAAAATCTAATAGTGTGTATGGGGTTTAGACTTGACAGGCTGTGAGGCGGGCGGCGGCGGTGGAGACGGGCAAAGAGTTGTCGATTGCTGCCATTACTAGTAAAAAAAAAAAATATGTCCCCATGTTTCATTTTAAAAATCTGGTCACCTTAGACTAAGAGTATGTAATGTATGGTACTTCTTATTAATGCTGTACTCTGTACAATGGGTTTTGCCTTACATACTCCTGCACTTCATATGCTGGACTGCATATGACATATGCTTTACCACTGTTCTCTTTGTGCTGGGCTGTATGTTATATATTGCTGACCCCTGCCCTCCGTACACTGCTCTATATGCGCCATATTTCTGAGAACAAGGGAAGCTTCGCATTGAATGTAAGTACTATCCTGTTGGTTGTTTTTTTTTTTTCTGCGCCTTGTGGATATGCTGCTGCTCACAACTGCACAATACACATTCCTGAACCATGTGACTTGTGTGATACACAGTTCTGAGCCTTTACTTATTACAATTATTTGGCGCTGCTGTACTTCTCTCCTCTAAGGAAGGTGTGTCTGGGGGTGGGGATTTGGGCAGGGAGGGTGAGTTCTTGCACCTATTTTCTGAGAAAAAAAGCCGTGTGTGTGTGTGTGTGTGTGTGTGTGTGTGTGTGTGTGTGTGTGTGTGTGTGTGTGTGTGTGTGTGTGTGTATATAAAAATAATTTTTAGGGTTGTCTCGATACCACTTTTTTAAGACCGAGTACAAGTACCGATACTTTTTTTTTTTTTTTTTAAATATCATGTGACTGTTTTCAGAGCACAAAACAGATTAGGTGGCACCGATATACAGCACTGATTAGGTGGCACCGATATGCAGCACTGACTGATGGCTGACACTGATAGATGGCATTGATAGGTGGCTGGCACTGATAGGCGGCACTTACAGGCATTGGGCACTGATAGGTGGCATTTATGGGCACTGATGGGCAGGCACTGCATTGGCATGAGAGGAAAGGCTGCCTGTGATGCCCATCTTGGTACTCCTTGCACTCCGCCGCATAAAAGCAGCAGCAACCATCTTGTTACACCCAGCCCAAACTATATGGGCTGGGTGTAACAAGATGTCTGCTGCTGGCTTACTGCGGCCGAGTTCAGGGTGTACCAAGATGGGTGTAACGACACATAGCAGTCTGCACCAGAAGTGATATTTCGCTGACAAATTACGCACTACGCATGCGTAAGTACTCCATATGCGTTCCACAAGTTTTGCCACAATACCGACCAGTGAAAGCATCAGATAATGTCACGGAAGTGACGTTACACACAATACAAACACCGAGGGTGGGAGCGCGCACAGCTACAGCAAAATCAATGCTATTCATTCTGCTGTATGATATAGATGTGCGCGCTCCCGCCGTGTGCGCGCTCCCGCCGCAGTGTTTGTATTGTGTGTAACGTCACTTCTGTGAATTATCTGATGCTTTCACTGGTCGGTATTGTGGCAAAACTAGTGGAACGCATATGGAGTACTTACGCATGTGCAGTGCGTAATTTGTCAGCAAAACATCACTTCTGGAGGAGACTTCGATGGGTCGCCGAATGTGTCGTTACATGAGCGTCGTTATGTCCAAACACTGATGTTGACACGAGCGTCACTTCCGTTGTTCTGCCCGCTGACTTCCGGTTGCGCCGGGTCACCTAATCTGATGAAACACCGCCTCTCCCAGGTATCGGATCCGGCATCGGGAGCATTTGTGCGAGTTCAAGTATTCACACAAATACTCGATATTGGGACAAGCCTAGTAATTTTATATTTATTTCATTTTTACCAATACTCACCACTATATTATCAGATTGATTCACTTATTGATTAATTACTATCAGCTAAAATTGTTCTCCTTACCATGCATTACTGATCCTGATATATTTTTAGCTGCTATAATAGTCCTAATGTTATTAATTTTAGTGATTTATTTTTAATATTGATTGACCTATACACACACACACACACACACACACACACATGTGTACTAATTTATTATTGATTGAGTTTCAATCACATTGTTATTACGATCACCACCTATTATTTGAGACCTTTAACTGATAATCCATATACATATTTTTCTATTGATTTTAAAATTTGATCACCAAAATACTCTTTATAGATATACACATGTGCGCAATGCTTACATGAGGAAGTACAAAAACTCCCTAATCTAATATGGCCACCACTGAAGCCTGAGGAAGGAGCGCGCATACGCCAAACGTGAAGCACCGCCCGCTGACCCGACCCGGAAGTGACGTTCCTCCATGTACTCCACTGATCACAGTCCCAACCACCCGGAAGCTCCGTGCACCAGCAGTGTGGCCGGAGGAACGACCTGATCGCGGACAAACGTCCACAACAGTGACGCCGGACCTTCCCCTCACCCGGTATTCAGAGTGCATGATACCCCATAACATGCCTGTTATTACTACACCCTTGTGAGTGTATTCTAAGATTCTTTTATGTATATTAAAGATGCTTGCATACTGCACTTAGAGGGCGCCGTTATTTTGTCCTTTTCTGTAAATCGCACAGATCTGCATTCTGCAACCTACAAATCGCACATATCTGCATTCTGCCCCCTGTAAATCGCACATATCTGCATTCTGCCCCTGTAAATCGCACATATCTACATTCTGCACCCTGTAAATCGCACATATCTACATTCTGCCCCCTGTAAATCGCACATATCTACATTCTACCCCCTGTAAATCACACATATCTGCATCCTGTAAATCGCACATATCTGCATTCTGTAAATCGCACATATCTGCATTCTGCACCCTGTAAAATCGCACATACCCTGTTTCCCCAAAAATAAGACCTAGCGTGGATTGTCGGTGATGACTGCAATATAAGCCCTAACCCCCAAAATAAGCCCTAGTTAAAGTCCTTGTAGGTCTTATTTTCAGGGTAGGGCTTATTTGGGGGGTAGGGCTTATATTGCAGCCATCACCAACAATCACGCTAGGTCTTATTTTCGGGGAAACAGGGTATCTGCATTCTACAAATCGCACATATCTGCATTCTACAACCTGTAAATCGCACATATCTGCACCCTGCAAATCGCACATATCTACATTCTGCCCCCTGCAAATCGCACATATCTACATTCTGCCCCTGCAAATTCGCACATATCTACATTCTGCCCCCTGCAAATCGCACATATCTACATTCTGCCCCCTGCAAATCGCACATATCTACATTCTGCCCCCTGCAAATCGCACATATCTACATTCTGCCCCCTGTAAATCGCACATATCTACATTCTGCCCCCTGTAAATCGCACATATCTACATTCTGCCCCCTGTAAATCGCACATATCTACATTCTGCCCCCCTGTAAATCGCACATATCTGCATTCTGCCCCCTGTAAATCGCACATATCTGCATTCTGCCCCCTGTAAATCGCACATATCTGCATTCTGCCCCCTGTAAGCCGCACATATCTGCATTCTGCACCCTGTAAATCGCACAGATCTGCATTCCTGCACCCTGTAAATCGCACAGATCTGCATCCTGTAAATCGCACAGATCTGCATTCTGCACCCTGTAAATCGCACAGATCTGCATTCTGCACCCTGTAAATCGCACAGATCTGCATTCTGCACCCTGTAAATCGCACAGATCTGCATTCTGCACCCTGTAAATCGCACAGATCTGCATTCTGCACCCTGTAAATCGCACAGATCTGCATTCTGCACCCTGTAAATCGCACATATCTACATTCTGCCCCCTGTAAATCGCACATATCTGCATTCTGCCCCCCTGTAAATCGCACAGATCTACATTCTGCACCCCCCTCCCCAATTTTCAGGTACACTATACACATGGCAGGGGGGTGGTGGACACAGCAATTACCCCTCCCCCATCAGACCAGCACAGGGGTGGCAGAGCAGACAGACACTCCTCAGCAGTCTTCATTTAGTCGACTAAAACAATTGAGATGAATAAAATACGACTAAAACTAAAATGAAATTTGACTTCAATATGAACACCGGTCTGTAGAGAATGTTCATCTCAATACCAGAAATAATAACAGATGAGATTCTTCACTCCAGTCATATATAATGAGATTGGAAATTGTAGAGAAATGATAACTAATGTATTACAATTTAGTTACATCCATTAGATTTTAGACGACTAAAAATGTGCTGGAGAATTTAGTTGACTAAATACGAATAAAACTAAAACAATTGCAGAGAATAAAATGGGACCAAATTGACATTTTCTGCCAAAATGAAAAGCTCCGAAATTAACACAACTCCGGAGAGGTCGGGCTCTTCTCCCTACACACACACATTCCCAGCAGTCCTTTGCCTGCCTCACTCTACGTATAGTCTGGACCAGTCTATTGCGGCCGCGGTGCAGAGGGGTGTTCTAAAAAAACAACTAAAGTGAAAAATGAACAACCAGAGACAGCAGGGATGTCCTTGGGATGATCAGATGGTGTCACCCGACTCGGGTGTGGAGCTCACCCCCATAGAGAAGTCACTCAGTCACTGACACCCCCCAATGTGTGGTACCCGGGGCACACAGCCCCCGCCCCCTATTGGTACATCCCTGCAGTGCGAAGACCAGATTGCCTGAATGTAGTGAGAAGGAAGACCAGAGTAGATCTCATCACACTGACCGGCAATGATCCATCCAGAGACTTCTGTATATTGGGGTGAGTGTATATTCCGGGGTACACCGTGTGATGTGGCGGGGGGGTTGTAATATAATTAATGAAATGATTGATTTCCGATCACTGGGAATATTAATAGAAATTCTCCCCCTGAGATCTGTACGATTTCTATCCCCCGCTCTGCCCATATACAATGTGTGACTTCTCTATGGAGGTGTACATAGTACAGTAGGTAGTATAGAGAAGGGTAGGTGTACATAGTGTAGTATAGAGAAGGGTAGGTGTACATAGTGTAGTAGGTAGTATAGAGAAGGGTAGGTGTACATAGTGTAGTATAGAGAAGGGTAGGTGTACATAGTGTAGTAGGTAGTATAGAGAAGGGTAGGTGTACATAGTGTAGTATAGAGAAGGGTAGGTGTACATAGGACAGTAGGTAGTATAGAGAAGGGTAGGTGTACATAGTGTAGTATAGAGAAGGGTAGGTGTACATAGTACAGTAGGTAGTATAGAGAAGGGTAGGTGTACATAGTGTAGTATAGAGAAGGGTAGGTGCACATAGTACAGTAGGTAGTATAGAGAGAGGTAGGTGTACATAGGACAGTAGGTAGTATAGAGAAGGGTAGGTGTACATAGTGTAGTATAGAGAAGGGTAGGTGTACATAATGTAGTAGGTAGTATAGAGAAGGGTAGGTGTACATAGTGTAGTATAGAGAAGGGTAGGTGTACATAGTACAGTAGGTAGTATAGAGAAGGGTAGGTGTACATAGTGTAGTATAGAGAAGGGTAGGTGTACATAATGTAGTAGGTAGTATAGAGAAGGGTAGGTGTACATAGTGTAGTATAGAGAAGGGTAGGTGTACATAGTACAGTAGGTAGTATAGAGAAGGGTAGGTGTACATAGTGTAGTATAGAGAAGGGTAGGTGCACATAGTACAGTAGGTAGTATAGAGAAGGGTAGGTGTACATAGTGCAGTAGGTAGTATAGAGAAGGGTAGGTGTACATAGTGTAGTAGGTAGTATAGAGAAGGGTAGGTGTACATAGTGGCAGTAGGTAGTATAGAGAAGGGTAGGTGTACATAGTGTAGTAGGTAGTATAGAGAAGGGTAGGTGTACATAGTGTAGTAGGTAGTATAGAGAAGGGTAGGTGTACATAGTGTAGTATAGAGAAGGGTAGGTGTACATAGTACAGTAGGTAGTATAGAGAGAGGTAGGTGTACATAGGACAGTAGGTAGTATAGAGAAGGGTAGGTGTACATAGTGTAGTATAGAGAAGGGTAGGTGTACATAGTGCAGTAGGTAGTATAGAGAAGGGTAGGTGTACATAGTGTAGTATAGAGAAGGGTAGGTGTACATAGTACAGTAGGTAGTATAGAGAAGGGTAGGTGTACATAGTGTAGTATAGAGAAGGGTAGGTGCACATAGTACAGTAGGTAGTAATAGAGAGAGGTAGGTGTACATAGGACAGTAGGTAGTATAGAGAAGGGTAGGTGTACTAGTGTAGTATAGAGAAGGGTAGGTGTACATAATGTAGTAGGTAGTATAGAGAAGGGTAGGTGTACATAGTGTAGTATAGAGAAGGGTAGGTGTACATAGTACAGTAGGTAGTATAGAGAAGGGTAGGTGTACATAGTGTAGTATAGAGAAGGGTAGGTGTACATAATGTAGTAGGTAGTATAGAGAAGGGTAGGTGTACATAGTGTAGTATAGAGAAGGGTAGGTGTACATAGTACAGTAGGTAGTATAGAGAAGGGTAGGTGTACATAGTGTAGTATAGAGAAGGGTAGGTGCACATAGTACAGTAGGTAGTATAGAGAAGGGTAGGTGTACATAGTGCAGTAGGTAGTATAGAGAAGGGTAGGTGTACATATAGTGTAGTAGGTAGTATAGAGAAGGGTAGGTGTACATAGTGTAGTATAGAGAAGGGTAGGGTTTACATAGTACAGTAGGTAGTATAGAGAGAGGTAGGTGTACATAGGACAGTAGGTAGTATAGAGAGGGTAGGTGTACATAGGTGTATAGAGAAGGGTAGGTGTACATAGTGCGTAGGTAGTATAGAGAGGTAGTGTACATATATATAAAGGTAGGTGTACATAGTACAGTAGGTAGTATAGAGGAAGGGTAGGTGTACATAGGACAGTAGGTAGTATAGAGAAGGGTAGGTGTACATAGTGTAGTATAGAGAAGGGGTAGGTGTACATAGTGTAGTATAGAGAAGGTAGGTGTACATAGTGTAGTAGGTAGTATAGAGAAGGGTAGGTGTACATAGTGTAGTATAGAGAAGGGTAGGTGTACATAATGTAGTAGGTAGTATGAGAAGGGTGGTGTACACAATGTGTGACTTCTCTATGGAGAGAAGGAGAAATCTCACCAACCAATCACCTTCTAGCTTTTATTCTCAGAGTTTTACTGAAGAAGCAGAAGATAGAAGCTGATTGGTTGGTATGAAGAGCTACTGCAGATTCTGTCTTCTCTCCCCCAATAGCAACCAATCAGATTTCTCAGGTCAGTTGCAGTAGATGGGGGAAGATTGTAAACCAAAACATCAGAGAAATCCGAGAAGATCTTCACCGATCCGACAACAGAGGAGAGAAGTCTGGCTCTGTATACAGACCCAGTACTGCAGTCCCCTCTCTTCCTCCATTGGCCGACAGCACCAGAGCCTCTGCAGTTCCCTCTTCCTCCATAGGGTGGCAGCACACAGCTCCAGGGACTGCAGTTCCCTTTTCCTCCATGGGGTGGCAGCAAATGGAATGTCAGTCGGATCCTCCGGTGTATTTTCTCTCCGGTGTGAGATGAAATCTCCGGACACTCCCCGCTCTTCTCACCCCACATCTCCGCTTCCCGCTCATCACATCCCGTACAGATCCCCGGTGTTCTCCAACACACAATATGATCTCCTCTCTCTCTCGCCTCTCCTCTGACACTTCTTATACACTCAACCAATCAGCACCCTTCATCTCAGTCCCCGCCCATGAGCCG
>JBBHAA010002995.1:0-52500 GCA_037953035.1 Aquarana catesbeiana
GGATTACTTTTACAAAAAAGCCGATATCATCCCGATATAATGACTCAAAGTCCAGCGACATATCGGTACGTCGCTGGAGCTGAAGTTTTTATACTTCCAAGATGACTTCAGCTGCATACATAAAAAGTTAAAAATGCAAGAGTACCAGCCCCGTGTGAAAGCCCCAGGATCTCATGCATTAAGGCCAAACGTCCGGTGAGAATGAGGCCCAAGTGAGGATTTTCTCAATATTTCCTGTTGGAAATTTCCCCTCACTTCCTGTCCTGAAAACATAACAGGATGTGAGGGGAATCTTCAATGGTACATGCACAAAGAATCTCTTTAACCAACCCCTACCATATTCAAAATTAGAAAAAAGAAAAAGAAAAAGAAAAAGAAAAAGAAAAAGAAAAAAAGAAGGTTTAGGTCTATAGATATACTAATAATTTCTCTTTAAAAAAAAAAAAAAAAAACATAAGTAGATGAAGTTTATTTTAGGATTCCTTCCTTCAGGAACTTCTTTGCAAGTTTGAAAAACAAACAATCTGTAAGACATGCCCAACAACAATCTGCGTCAGCTGAAGAGGAAGGCCATGATCAGACAGCAAGAGGAAACACTGGTCCTAACCGACCAAACAAGCTGACGGGGGAGGTCTACAGGCTCTTGTTTTTCTAGTACGCCTCCCCGGAAGTCAAATAGATTTGTAGATTTAAATGTTTCCACATGTCTATTTAAACACCCACATCCTTTTAAAGTCAATTACGCCGACAATAACAGCCATCCGCAAGTATATTCTTTACACACTATATATTCTCTGACTCATGCATGAGAAGGGTCTCCTCATAAACCATAACAAACCATAACACAGCAGCTGCACTGTGTGCAAAGATTAATGGAAGATAAAGCCATGTAGCAAATATGTCTGCTGTCATCTACACCAGTGTTTCTCAACTCCAGTCCTCAAGGCGCACCAACAGGTCATGTTTTCAGCATTTCCCTCAGATGGGACAGCTGTGGTAATTACTAAGGCAGTGAAACTGATCAAATCACCTGTGGTAAGTCTGAAAACATGACCTGTTGGGGTGCCTTGAGGACTGGAGTTGAGAAACACTGATCTACACATACAACACAGCTACCTATCTGGCCTACAAATTGCGGCTGTATACAATTCAACACATCCACAGCCCTATGGCTGAACACAACCATCACAGAGCAAACATATAAACATACACTGCTATGCAAGATACAAAGCTCATCTCCCCAACCACTGGGTACTCCATGATTTCCATGGGGATTGGAATACCTGGCCAGGTGGGTGTAGATTGGGGGAGGGGTTGAAGCCAGTAGTACAGGTATGATGTGTAGGGTGGCGAGATGAGCGGGTACAAGTTTTGAATGTAGGCTCACAGTAGATAAGGCACTTTAGGTAATATAGGTGAGGGGAATATAAAGGTGTAGGGGTAATGCTTCCCTCGGGTATAAAGGCTATGATTGGCTCTCAGCTGTTCTATATTTAAATGTAGAAGTAGATTGGCAGAAATCTGGGTAGAGAAAAAGTATATGTTGGGGTGCAGTTGCTGCGGCACTATATGGCAGGTACACATTTTGGGGAATAAGGGGTTAACTTAGGGGGGTACAGGGTGAAGGGGACTTAGGACAGCCTATAAAGAAAGAAAGGGGTAGAGCAGTAGGTAGAAGGTACAAGCCAAGATGGAGGGGGTATAGACCAGGATTCAGAAAGCAGAGTAGTTGGTGGGGGAAGATATAGAACAGGCTGCAGGGGGGGGGGGGGGGGGGGTGTTTACAAACTATGAGGGAGATATAGTACAGGCTTTGGAGGGAGGGGGGTGTACAGACTGATGAGGGGGTGGTAGTACAGGCTGTGCAGGGGGGGTATAGGGTATTTGGGGGGTAGGGGGAGAGCCTAAGAGGGAGATATAGTACAGGCTTTGGAGGGAGGGGGGGTGTACAGACTATGATGATGAGTGAGTTGTAGTAAAAGGGGAGGAGGGAGGAGGTTTACAGGCTACGGGGGATGAGATAGTACAGGCTGCAGAGGAGAAGGGGGGGATGAGATAGTACAGGCTGCAGAGGAGAAGGGGGGGATGAGATAGTACAGGCTGCAGAGGAGAAGGGGGGATGAGATAGTACAGGCTGCAGAGGAGAAGGGGGGGATGAGATAGTACAGGCTGCAGAGGAGAAGGGGGGGATGAGATAGTACAGGCTGCAGAGGAGAAGGGGGGGATGAGATAGTACAGGCTGCAGAGGAGAAGGGGGGGATGAGATAGTACAGGCTGCAGAGGAGAAGGGGGGGATGAGATAGTACAGGCTGCAGAGGAGAAGGGGGGGATGAGATAGTACAGGCTGCAGAGGAGAAGGGGGGGATGAGATAGTACAGGCTGCAGAGGAGAAGGGGGGGATGAGATAGTACAGGCTGCAGAGGAGAAGGGGGGGATGAGATAGTACAGGCTGCAGAGGAGAAGGGGGGGATGAGATAGTACAGGCTGCAGAGGAGAAGGGGGGGATGAGATAGTACAGGCTGCAGAGGAGAAGGGGGGGATGAGATAGTACAGGCTGCAGAGGAGAAGGGGGGGATGAGATAGTACAGGCTGCAGAGGAGAAGGGGGGGATGAGATAGTACAGGCTGCAGAGGAGAAGGGGGGGATGAGATAGTACAGGCTGCAGAGGAGAAGGGGGGGATGAGATAGTACAGGCTGCAGAGGAGAAGGGGGGGATGAGATAGTACAGGCTGCAGAGGAGAAGGGGGGATGAGATAGTACAGGCTGCAGAGGAGAAGGGGGGGATGAGATAGTACAGGCTGCAGAGGAGAAGGGGGGGATGAGATAGTACAGGCTGCAGAGGAGAAGGGGGGGATGAGATAGTACAGGCTGCAGAGGAGAAGGGGGGGATGAGATAGTACAGGCTGCAGAGGAGAAGGGGGGGATGAGATAGTACAGGCTGCAGAGGAGAAGGGGGGGATGAGATAGTACAGGCTGCAGAGGAGAAGGGGGGGATGAGATAGTACAGGCTGCAGAGGAGAAGGGGGGGATGAGATAGTACAGGCTGCAGAGGAGAAGGGGGGGATGAGATAGTACAGGCTGCAGAGGAGAAGGGGGGGATGAGATAGTACAGGCTGCAGAGGAGAAGGGGGGGATGAGATAGTACAGGCTGCAGAGGAGAAGGGGGGGATGAGATAGTACAGGCTGCAGAGGAGAAGGGGGGGATGAGATAGTACAGGCTGCAGAGGAGAAGGGGGGGATGAGATAGTACAGGCTGCAGAGGAGAAGGGGGGGATGAGATAGTACAGGCTGCAGAGGAGAAGGGGGGGATGAGATAGTACAGGCTGCAGAGGAGAAGGGGGGGATGAGATAGTACAGGCTGCAGAGGAGAAGGGGGGGATGAGATAGTACAGGCTGCAGAGGAGAAGGGGGGGATGAGATAGTACAGGCTGCAGAGGAGAAGGGGGGGATGAGATAGTACAGGCTGCAGAGGAGAAGGGGGGGGAGATAGTACAGGCTGCAGAGGAGAAGGGGGGGGAGATAGTACAGGCTGCAGAGGAGAAGGGGGGGGAGATAGTACAGGCTGCAGAGGAGAAGGGGGGATATAGTACAGGCTGCAGAGGAGAAGGGGGGGGATATAGTACAGGCTGTGCAGGAGAGGGGGGAGATATAGTACAGGCTGTGCAGGAGAGGGGGGGAGATATAGTACAGGCTGTGCAGGAGAGGGGGGGAGATATAGTACAGGCTGTGCAGGAGAGGGGGGGAGATATAGTACAGGCTGTGCAGGAGAGGGGGGGGGGAGATATAGTACAGGCTGTGCAGGAGAGGGGGGGAGATATAGTACAGGCTGCAGAGGAGAGAGGGGGGGTATAGACTATGATGAGGGGGTTGTAGTACAGGCTGTGTGTTTGGGGGGGAGATATAGTACAGGCTGCAGAGGAGGGGGGGGGGAATATAGTACAGGCTGTGTGTGTGGGGGGCGGGATATAGTACAGGTTGCAGAGGAGAGGGGGGGTATAGACTATGATGGGGGGTTTGTAGTATTGTAGTACAGGCTGTGCAGGGGGGGGGGGGAAATATAGTACAGGTTGCAGGGGGGGGTATAGACTATGATGAGGGGTTGTAGTACAGGCTGCAGAGGAGGGGGGGATATAGTACAGGTTGCAGGGGGGGTGGGGTATAGACTATGATGAGGGGGGATATAGTACAGGTTGCAGAGGAGAGGGGGGGATATAGACTATGATGAGGGGGGTTGTAGTAAAGGCTGCAGAGGAGGGGGGGGATATAGACTATGATGAGGGGGGATATAGTACAGACTGCAGAGGAGGGGGGGGGGATATAGACTATGATGAGGGGGGATATAGTACAGACTGCAGAGGAGGGGGGGGGGATATAAACTATGATGAGGGGTTGTAGTACAGGCTGCAGAGGAGGGGGGGGATATAGACTGTGATGAGAGGGGATATAGTACAGGTTGCAGGGGGGGGGGTATAGACTATGATGAGGGGGGATATAGTACAGGTTGCAGGGGGGGGGGTATAGACTATGATGAGGGGGGATATAGTACAGGTTGCAGGGGGGGGGGTATAGACTATGATGAGGGGGGATATAGTACAGGTTGCAGGGGGGGGGGTATAGACTATGATGAGGGGGGATATAGTACAGGTTGCAGAGGAGAGGGGGGGGGATATAGACTATGATGAGGGGTTGTAGTACAGGCTGCAGAGGAGGGGGGGATATAGACTATGATGAGGGGGGTTGTAGTACAGGCTGCAGAAGAGGGGGGGATATAGACTATGATGAGGGGGGTTGTAGTACAGGCTGCAGAGGGGGGGGGGATATAGACTATGATGAGGGGGGTTGTAGTACAGGCTGCAGAGGGGGGGGGATATAGACTATGATGAGGGGGGTTGTAGTACAGGCTGCAGAGGGGGGGTTATAGACTATGATGAGGGGGGTTGTAGTACAGGCTGCAGAGGGGGGGGGGATATAGACTATGATGAGGGGGGTTGTAGTACAGGCTGCAGAGGAGAGGGGGGGGATATAGACTGTGATGAGGGGGGTTGTAGTACAGGCTGCAGAGGAGAGGGGGGGGATATAGACTATGATGAGGGGGGTTGTAGTACAGGCTGCAGAGGAGAGGGGGGGGATATAGACTGTGATGAGGGGGGTTGTAGTACAGGCTGCAGAGGGGGGGGGGTTATAGACTATGATGAGGGGGGTTGTAGTACAGGCTGCAGAGGGGGGGGATATAGACTATGATGAGGGGGTTGTAGTACAGGCTGTGCAGATGGGGGGGGGGATATAGACTATGATGAGGGGGGTTGTAGTACAGGCTGCAGAGGGGGGGGGTATAGACTATGATGAGGGGGGTTGTAGTACAGGCTGCAGAGGAGAGGGGGGGGATATAGACTGTGATGAGGGGGGTTGTAGTACAGGCTGCAGGGGGGGGGGGTTATAGACTATGATGAGGGGGGTTGTAGTACAGGCTGCAGAGGGGGGGGGATATAGACTATGATGAGGGGGTTGTAGTACAGGCTGTGCAGATGGGGGGATATAGACTATGATGAGGGGGTTGTAGTACAGGCTGCAGAGGGGGGGGGATATAGACTATGATGAGGGGGGTTGTAGTACAGGCTGCAGAGGAGGGGGGATATAGACTATGATGAGGGGGGTTGTAGTACAGGCTGCAGAGGAGGGGGGATATAGACTATGATGAGGGGGGGTTGTAGTACAGGCTGCAGAGGAGGGGGGATATAGACTATGATGAGGGGGGTTGTAGTACAGGCTGCAGAGGAGGGGGGATATAGACTATGATGAGGGGGGTTGTAGTACAGGCTGCAGAGGGGGGGATATAGACTATGATGAGGGGGGTTGTAGTACAGGCTGCAGAGGGGGGTGGGGTATAGACTATGATGAGGGGGGATATATAGACTATGATGAGGGGGGTTGTAGTACAGGCTGCAGAGGAGGGGGGATATAGACTATGATGAGGGGGGTTGTAGTACAGGCTGCAGAGGGGGGTGGGGTATAGACTATGATGAGGGGGGATATATAGACTATGATGAGGGGGGTTGTAGTACAGGTTGCAGGGGGGTGGGGTATAGACTATGATGAGGGGGGATATATAGACTATGATGAGGGGGGTTGTAGTACAGGTTGCAGGGGGGTGGGGTATAGACTATGATGAGGGGGGTTGTAGTACAGGCTGTGCAGATGGGGGGTGGGGTATAGACTATGATGAGGGGGGATATATAGACTATGATGAGGGGGGTTGTAGTACAGGCTGCAGAGGGGGGGGGATATAGACTATGATGAGGGGGGTTGTAGTACAGGCTGCAGAGGGGGGGGGGATATAGACTATGATGAGGGGGGTTGTAGTACAGGTTGCAGGGGGGTGGGGTATAGACTATGATGAGGGGGGTTGTAGTACAGGTTGCAGGGGGGTGGGGTATAGACTATGATGAGGGGGGATATATAGACTATGATGAGGGGGGTTGTAGTACAGGTTGCAGGGGGGTGGGGTATAGACTATGATGAGGGGGGGTTGTAGTACAGGTTGTGCAGATGGGGGGGGGGGGTTAATGACTATGGAGGAGGGGGTGGAGTACAAGCTAAGAGGGAGATATAATACAGACTGGACGGGGGAGGGAAGAAGGAGGAGGGGGGGTATATAGGCCCAGGCTTAGGGCCTGTGATGAGGGGGAAGGGGCGCTGACTGTGGCCGTGTGAGGAGAAGCGGAGCCTCCTCTCCCCCCGGGTCCCGTACACAGAACGATGGAGGAAGATGGCTGCTGGGCCTGAGCGAACAAAGCTGCGGCCTGGGCCCGTCCTCTCCCCGCCTCCTCCCGGAATGGGGAGTCCCGTACAGCCGCCAATACCCACCTTGTCTGATGGAGCGCTCCTCTCTGCGGACTACAATGGGATGCCGGGCTCGGGACGGGCGCTTGGTAATCGGGATAGCGGCGGATTGAAGGCGACTCAGCTCCGGCTTCGCCTCTCTCCTCCGTCTTTCTCGCTGTGTATTTTCTCCTCTGGCCCCGCCCCTCTCTCAGCCGTCAATCATTAGACGAGAAGAAGAAGAAGAAGGAGGGAGGGCCTTGTCTGTGGAAAGCCAACAGCGGCCTCTGCCGCCTCCCAGTGGAATTACAACAACACAGCCCCTGTCAGGTGCTCTGTCAGTGCACAGCCACCTCCTGGAAATGGAGTCGGGCTTTCCTCCTGTGATGATATTCATGGCTTCTCTTCCCCAATGTCAAATTTCAAATAATAAGAGTAAAACTGATCATTAACCACTTCAGCTCCGGGAATATTTTACCCCCTTCATGACCAGGACATTTGTTTAAATTTGGCACTGCGCTACTTTAACTGGTGATTGCGCAGTCATGCACCACTGTACCCAAGTGTCATTTATATCGTTTTTTTCCCCCAAATATAGCTTTCCTGGTCCAAATCAGGTCAGCACACAATCGGTTAACTCCTCCTCTGGAACCCACCTCTTCCTAACTAAATAAAGACAGCCCCTCCCCCACTGAAGTGTTCTTTTATTTGGTCATGGTCCAGGCCACCCGTTGATTGCATTTCATAAGTACTGTGGTTACTGCAAGTATATCCCCCCCGCCACACCACCAGTGTTGCCAACTGCCCATTAATTTACGGGCAGCCCGTACATTTAAGCCCATTTTTGGGCTGCCCGTAAATGTCCGTTACGGGCATCGCTGCCCCTATAAAAGATGGCCGCGAGCCGACCATGCAACTGCGCATGCGACGTTCCGAAGCCGGCCGGGTTCGGGAAAGCTCGTACATGCTCGGCCGGGCGGCGCATGCGCAGTAATATAATGGGGCCATTTTTTAATAGAATCCAGTCCACTCCTTCTTGGCGGTGCCTAGTGCACTCGCCACAGCAGAGGAGAAGCCGAGGAGGGGTGAGGAGACTGACACTGACTGTGTGTGGGCTGGGGGAATAGCAAAAAGGGGGCAGAGGAAGATATTACTGGGGGGGGGGGGGGTGAAGCCATGCAGGGACAGAGAAGGACACTGATGTGCTGCCCTGTGGAGAGCTGAAAGTGGCACAGGAGGAGGATACACTGATGTGGAGAGGTAATATGAAGGTGGACAGAAGAGAAAGCTACTGTGAGGGGGTGAGGAGGACAATACCATGTCCTCAGCCTTTGTCCACCTCCTGTATCATGTCCACAGCCTCTGTCCACCTCCTGTATTACGTCCGCAGCCCCTGTCTACCTCCTGTATCACGTCCACAACCTCTGGCCACCTCCTGCATTACGTACGCAGCCTCTGTCCACCTCTGTATCATGTCCGCAGCCTCTGTCCACCTCCTGTTTTACGTCCGCAGCCTCTGACCATCTCTTGTCTTTTATCATGTCTGCAGCCTTTGAGGGGGAGTCTGGAGAGTGCCACCGGGATGGGGGTCATAGGAGGAGTCAGATGTGTGTGGGGACTGTGGAGAGGATACTGTAGAATAAAACCAGATTAACCAAGCTGGAGCCGTGTAACTGAGCCCTGCACAGTGCACCTGAGAGGAGGTCAGTTACAGAGCCGCCAGGCCAGTCTGAAGGGGGGTGGGGGGTTGCTGATGTAAGGGGGGAGTGAATACAATAATGTAAGGGGGCACTCCCCCTATATTAGTAAACCCCCTTACCTTATGGTATTCACTCTGCGGACAGTGGTCTCTAGTCACCAGAACCCCCCTTACATCAGATTTCCCCCTTAGATCATGATCTGCAGAGTTCCATTCCACTGTGAGGGGGAATCTTGCAGAATCTGATGTAAGGGGAAACTCTGTGCTGGTTGGGTTATAGTAATCTGACCTTCATGTCAATGCCGAAATATGGTTTTTGAATTTTATTTAACCAGTTGCCGACCGCCGCACGACGATGTACGTCGGCAGAATGGCACGAGCAGGCAAAAGTACTTACAGGTACGTCCTTGCCTGCCCGCGGGTGGGGGGGTCCAATCGGACCCCCCCTCCGGTGCCTGCGGCGGTCGGATTCAGGTCAGGGGCGATCAAAGGTGAGGGGGAGGCCACTCATTCGTGGCTCCCCCCTCGCGATCGCTCCTGGCCAATGACGGGCTTCCTCGGCTTCTGTAATGTAAACAGAAGCAGAGGAAGTGATGTCACTCTCCTCGAGCCGGTCTTTTCGTTCCGGCGCCGAGTAAGTTTGCACCAACACTATCCAATAAGTATCCAAGTAAGATTGCACCAACACTACACTAACAGTAGAACAAGCAGGCACACTTGTCACCCCCCCCATCACCCCCCAGTCACCCCCTGATCACCCCCCTGTACCCCCTGTTTTTTTTTCTGATTATTGCATTGGTGTCGGTTTGTGACAGTTATAAGTGTTAGGGCAGTTAGGGTTAGCCCCCTTTAGGTCTGGGGTACCCCCCTTTAGGTCTAGGGTACCCCCCTAACCCCCCCTAATAAAGTTTTAACCCCGTGATCACCCCCCGTCGCCAGTGTCACTAAGCGATCGTTTTTCTGATCGCTGTATTAGTGACACAGGTGACGCTAGTTAGGGAGTTAAGTATATAGGTTCGCCTTCAGTGTTTTATAGCGACAGGGACCCCTATATACTACCTACTAAAGGTTTTAACGCCCTGATTGCCCCCTAGTTAACCCTTTCACCAATGATCACCATATAATTGTTACGGGTGACGCTGGTTAGTTAGTTTGTTTCTTATAGTTTATTATAGTTTTAGGGCTCCCGCCGTTTATTACCTTATAAAGGTTTAACCCCCTGATCGCCCGGCGGTGATATAAGTTACGTTTTTAGGGTCAGATAAGGTCTGCGTCGCCCCAGGCAACGTCAGGTTAGCGCCAGTACCGCTAAAACCCACGCACGCAGCATACACCTCCCTTAGTGCTATAGTATCTGAACGGATCGATATCTGATCCGATCAGATCTATACTCCCCAGCAGTTTAGGGTCCCCCAAAAAAACGCAGTGTTAGCGGGATCAGCCCAGATACCTGCTAGCACCTGCGTTTTGCCCCTCGGCCCAACCCAGCCCAGCCCACCCAAGTGCAGAATCGATCGATAACTGTCACTTACAAAACACTAAGCACACATAACTGCAGTTATGAAAGCGTTCACAGAGTCAGGCCTGATCCCTGCGATCGCTAACAGTTTTTTGGTAGCGTTTTGATACAGTCGCTGACAGTCAGGAGCTTTTTTGCCTGTGAGTCTCACTAGTGTACCCCTAAATTTAGAGCCCAAAATGGCAAATCGAAGGTACACTAGTGAAGAGGCCTACACGTTTCTGAGCATGACAGATAGTGTAGAGGAAGTCACTCATCTGTCAGATTCAGGCTCAGAATACGATCCTGTAGAGGACAGCGGCTCCATGACAGATAGCTCTGACGACGGAGTTGTGGTCCCTGCTAAGGTCAGGCGTACCAGACCCCGAACTTCTTCTTCTGTCCTTGAAGTGCAAGAACCGCAGGTCCCTCGTATGGAGCAGAGAAGTACTAGTGCCGCTATTCCTTCTGGTGAACTGGCAAGCACCTGCGGCCTAGTACACCCTGGTTGTACATCCAGCAATGCAGTATCACGTGGTGATGTGGCGAGTCCCATAAGTGCAGTTCAAGATGGTGAGGTGGCAAGCACTAGTAGTGTCCCGCTGCCACCAAGAAGACGAACACAGGCCCGTCGTGCCCATAGTGACCTTCCTGCTGCATTCGCCAATCCGAATTGGGTACCCACCACTTCTGCAGCACCCGTACTGCCCCCATTCACTGGCCAACCCGGAATTCAGGTGGAAACAGTTGATTTTACGCCACTGGATTTTTATTCACTGTTTTTCACCGAAGATCTCTATAGAGATCTTCGGTGAAAAACAGCAATTTATACGCTGGTCAACACATCGCCGCTAATCCCCAGTCCTCCCTTGCCAGAGATTGGAGACCAATTACGGTCTCCGAATTTAAGCTCTTTCTGGGCCTTTCCCTCAACATGGGCATAACTAAAAAGAGTGAGTTGAAGTCATATTGGTCCACTGACCAAATTTACCATATGCCCGTGTTCTCTGCTTCCATGACCAGGGCACGATACGAGCAGATTTTGCGGTTCATGCACTTCAACGACAATGAACTCTGTCGTCCTCGTGGAGACCCTGAATACGATCGGCTCTACAAAATTCGGCCCCTTGTAAACCACTTCAACCAGCGTTTTGCAGCCTTGTTTACTCCCCATCAAATTGTCTGCGTTGATGAGTCCCTGATTAAATTTTCTGGCCGCTCGTCATTCAAACAGTATCTTCCCAGCAAGCGTGCCAGATACGGGGTCAAGATGTATAAGCTCTGTGACAGGGCCACAGGCTATACATGTAGTTTTATGGTTTACGAGGGCAAAGATAGTCACGTAGAGCCGACAAAGTGCCCTGACTACATAGGAAGCGCTGGCAAGATAGTGTGGGACTTGGTGTCACTCTTATTCGGAAAGGGGTACCATTTATATGTGGACAATTATTACACTAGCGTGCCACTTTTTAGTCACCTTTTTGATCATCAAATTGGAGCATGTGGCACTGTGCAACCTAATCGCCGTGGCTTTCCCCAGCGGCTTGTAGATACCCGTCTTAGGCTGGGGGAGAGAGCCTGCTTGCAGTGTAATAATTTGCTCGCTATGAAGTGGAGGGACAATAAGAATGTTTTCGTTCTTACCTCCCTTCATGCAGACACGACGGTCCAAATTACTACGGCGACTGGTGTTGTGGAGAAACCCCTCTGTGTCCACGAATATAACCAAAATATGGGAGGGGTGGACCTCAACGACCAGTTGTTGGCGCCGTACCTAATTGCCCGTAAGGCCAGACGCTGGTACAAAAAAGTGTCTGTATACTTATTTCAATTGGCTTTGCTGAACGCTCATGTGCTATACAGAGCTTCAGGACGGACTGGATCCTTCCTTAAATTCCAGGAAGAGATCGTCAGAGCCCTTCTGTATCCAGACAGTGCTCCACCTCACCTTCCCCAACCAAATACAGTAAGCCGGCTGCATGAGAGGCATTTTCCTTATGTCCTCCAGAGTACCCCTACCCAACAAGCCCCCCAAAGAAAATGTCGTGTCTGCAGAAAGCGCGGATTTAGGCGTGACACCCGGTATTATTGTCCCTCCTGTCCTGGCAATCCTGGTCTTTGCATTGGTGAATGTTTTGAGCGCTACCATACACTAGTTGAGTTTTAGCGCAGGGTACAGCATTGCACAGACTAGGACACACTTTCACAGGGTCTCCCAAGATGCCATCGCATTTTGAGAGACCCAAACCTGGAACCATTACAGTTTTAAAAGTTACAGTTATAAAAAAAAATGTAAAAAAAAAAAAAAAAAATACACAAAAAAAATATAAAATAAAAAAACCAAAAATAGTTGTCGTTTTATTGTTCTCTCTCTCTCTCTCTCTCTCTATTTTCTCTCTATTGTTCTGCTCTTTTTTACTGTATTCTATTCTGCAATGTTTTATTGTTATGTTTTATCATGTTTGCTTTTCAGGTATGTAATTTTTTTTATAGTTTACTGTGTTTTAACCATTTTTTTGTTTTCAGGTACGCCATTCAGCTGCAGCGCAGATTTATTTATCTTGACAGGAACAGCGTTTGCTCCCACGATATATAAAGCCGTGACTCCAGCGCTGTTGGATGGTGATTTCACCACCACAGTTACATACTTCAGCATATATGCCGAAGCGTGGGGGCAGCAGTGGGTGGAGGAGCGATTTGCTCCTGCCTTTTGTGGGAGGATGCCCACATGCTTCGGCATATATATATTTTAGGTAGGCACAGGTTGCGTTAAATGTTTTATTTTTTACTATGTTTTTTTTTGTATTTGCTTTGCAGGTATGGTAAGTATTACTGTTATACTGTAATGTTACTTTGTTTTTTGTTAACCATCATTTGCTTAGCAGGTACGCCATTCAGTTGCAGTGCAGATTTATTTATCTTGACAGCAACAGCGTTTGCTCCCACGATGTATAAAGCCGTGACTCCAGCGCTGTCGGAGGTGATTTCACCACCACAGTTACATACTTCAGCATATATGCCGAAGCGTGGGGGCAGCAGTGGGTGGAGGAGCGATTTGCTCCTGCCTTTTGTGGGAGGATGCCCCCATGCTTCAGCATATATATATTTTAGGTAGGCACAAGTTGCGTTAAATGTTTATTTTTTACTATTTTTTTTTTTGTATTTGCTTTGCAGGTATGGTAAGTATTACTGTTATACTGTAATGTTACTTTGTTTTTTGTTAACCATCATTTGCTTAGCAGGTACGCCATTCAGTTGCAGCGCGGATTTATTTATCTTGACAGCAACAGCGTTTGCTCCGACGATACATAAAGCCATGACTCCAGCGCTGTCGGAGGTGATTTCACCACTACAGTTACATACTTCAGCATATATGCCGAAGCGTGGGGGCAGCAGTGGGTGGAGGAGAGATTTGCTCTTGCCTTTTGCGGGAGGATGCCCCCATGCTTCGGCATATATAAACGGTGCATGTATGCCCATTATTAGAAGTGGGTGGATGAAGGGAGGTATTCTAATGGTGGGCATACCCACCGATCAATATCTTTTTTCGTTCAGCCCACAGGCTGCATGAAAAAAAAGTTTACAATATATGCCCAACAAGGACCAGCAACGTACTGGCATGTTGCTGGACTTTGAGTGGTTATACCAGAATGATGCCTGCAGGTTTAGGTATCATCTTGGTATCATTCTTTTCAGCTAGCGGTCAGCTTTCAAGTAAAAGCAATCCAGTGGCTAATTAGCCTCTAGACTGCTTTTACAAGCATCAACAACAGGAAGAGGAGACAAGGGAGTCCCCAGAAAGCATAAAAGGGGAATGGTCAACTACGGCTTATGGTACAAAAATGCAAAAAGGCTTTATTAAGCCTTAATAAAGCCTTTTTGCATTTTTGTACCATAAGCCGTAGTTGACCATTCCCCCTTTTTTGCTTTCTGGGGACTACCTTGTCTCCTCTTCCTGTTGTTGATATAGTGCCATTGCTTTTAGGGCAGGTATCCCGTCACATATTGACGAATCGGCTGGTACTCTATTTGCTGTTTGCGACTTTGGTGAGTGTGGATTCAAGGACCTTTTACTCCCCCGTTTTTTGCTTTTTTGCCCCCCCCCCATCGTCTTCCATGTTTTTCTCTGGCTCTCCTGTCCTAATAGGGAACCTGAGAATGCAGCCGGTGATTCAGCCAGCTGACCATAGAGCTGATCAGAGACGAGAATGGCTCCAAACATCTCTATGGCCTAAGAAACCGGAAGCTACAAGCATTTCATGACTTAGATTTTGCCGGATGTAAACAGCGCCATTGGGAAATTGGGAAAGCATTTTATCACACGATCTTGGTGTGGTCAGATGCTTTGAGGGCAGAGGAGAGATATAGGGTCTAATAGACCCCAATTTTTTCAAAAAAGAGTACCTGTCACTACCTATTGCTATCATAGGGGATATTTACATTCCCTGAGATAACAATAAAAATGATTAAAACAAATAAAAATGAAAGGAACAGTTTAAAAATAAGATAAAAAAGCAAAAAAATAATAAAGAAAAATAAAAAAAAAAAGCACCCCTGTCCACCCTGCTCTCGCGCAAATGCGAAAGCAAGCGTCGGTCTGGCGTCAAATGTAAACAGCAATTGCACCATGCATGTGAGGTATCACCGCGAAGGTTAGATCAAGGGCAATAATTTTAGCAGTAGACCTCCTCTGTAAATCTAAAGTAGTAACCTATAAGGCTTTAAAAGGCTTTTAAAAATGTATTTAGTTTGTCGCCACTGCACGTTTGTGCGCAATTTTAAAGCATGTCATGTTTGGTATCCATGTACTCAGCCTAAGATCATCTTTTTTTATTTCATCAAACATTTGGGCAATATAGTGTGTTTTAGTGCATTACAATTTTAAAAAGTGTGTTTTTTTCCCAAGAAAATGCATTTGAAAAATCACTGCGCAAATACTGTGTGAAAAAAAAAAATGAAACACCCACCATTTTAATCTGTAGGGCATTTGCTTTAAAAAAATATATAATGTTTGGGGGTTCAAAGTAATTTTCTTGCAAAAAAAAATAATTTTTTCATGTAAACAAAAAGTGTCAGAAAGAGCTTTGTCTTCAAGTGGTTAGAAGAGTGGGTGATGTGTGACATAAGCTTCTAAATGTTGTGCATAAAATGCCAGGACAGTTCAAAACCCCCCAAATGACCCCATTTTGGAAAGTAGATACCCCAAGCTATTTGCTGAGAGGCATGTCGAGTCCATGGAATATTTTATATTGTGACACAAGTTGTGGGAAAAAGACAAATTTTTTTTTTGCACAAAGTTGTCACTAAATGATATATTGCTCAAACATGCCATGGGAATATGTGAAATTACACCCTAAAATACATTCTGTTGCTTCTCCTGAGTACGGAGATACCACATGTTTAGGACTTTTTGGGAGCCTAGCCGCGTACGGGACCCCGAAAACCAAGCACCGCCTTCAGGCTTTCTAAGGGCGTAAATTTTTGATTTCACTCTTCACTGCCTATCACAATTTTGGAGGCCATGGAATGCCCAGATGGCACAACCCCCCCCCCCCCCCAAGTATTTTGCAGACCCCACTTTTTGTCACAAACTTTTGAAAATTGAAAAAAGAAAAAAAAAAATTTCTTGTCTTTCTTCATTTTCAAAAACAAATGAGACCTGCAAAATACTCACCATGCCTCTCAGCAAATAGCTTGGGGTATCTACTTTCCAAAATGGGGTAATTTTGGGGGGTTTTGTGGTATCTTGGCATTTTATGGCCTTCGAAACTGTGATAGGTAGTGAGGAGTGAAATCAAAAATTTACGCCCTTAGAAATCCTGAAGGCGGTGATTGGATTTCGGGGCCCGTATGAAGCTGGGCTCCCAAAAAGTCCCACACATGTGGTATCCCGTACTCAGGAGAAGCAGCAGAATGTATTTTGGGGTGTAATTCCACATATGCCCATGGCATGTTTGAGCAATATATCATTTAGTGACACTTTGTGCAAAAAAAAAAAATTGTCACTTTCCCGTAACTTGTGTCAAAATATAAAATATTCCATGGACTCAACATGCCTCTCAGCAAATAGCTTGGGGTGTCTACTTTCCAAAATGGGGTCATTTGGGAGGGTTTTGTGCCATCTGGGCATTTTATGGCCTTCAAAACTGTGATAGGTAGTAAGGAGTGAAATCAAAACTTTACACCCTTAGAAATCCTGAAGGCAGTGCTTGGTTTTCGGGCCCCGTACGCGGCTAGGCTCCCAAAAAGTCCCACACATGTGGTATCCCCGTACTCAGGAGAATCAGAAGAATGTATTTTGGGGTGAAATTCCACATATGCCCATGGCCTGTGTGAGCAATATATCATTTAGTGACAACTTTGTGCAAAAAAATAAAAGTTTGTCATTTTCCTGCAGATTGTGGCAAAATATAAAATATTCCATGGACTCAACATGCCTCTTAGCAAATAGCTTGGGGTGTCTACTTTCCAAAATGGGATCATTTGGGGGGGGGTTTGTGCCATCTTGGCATTTTATGGCCTTCAAAACTGTGATAGGTAGTGAGGAGTGAAATCAAAAATTTACGCCCTTAGAAATCCTGAAGGCGGTGCTTGTTTTTTGGGGCCCCGTATGCGGCTAGGCTCCCAAAACGTCCTAAACATGTGGTATCCCCGTACTCAGGAGAAGCAGCAGAATGTATTTTGGGGTGTAATTCCACATATGCCCATGGCATGTTTGAGCAATATATCATTTAGTGACAACTTTGTGCAAAAAAAAAATTTGTCACTTTCCCGCAACTTGTGTCAAAAAATAAAATATTCCATGGACTCAACATGCCTCTCAGCAAATAACTTGGGGTGTCTACTTTCCAAAATGGGGTCATTTGGGGGGGTTTTGTGCCATCTGGGCATTTTATGGCCTTCAAAACTGTGATAGGTAGTGAGGAGTGAAATAAAAACTTTACGCCCTTAGAAATCCTGAAGGCGGTGCTTGGTTTTCGGGCCCCGTACGCGGCTAGGCTCCCAAAAAGTCCCACACATGTGGTATCTCCGTACTCAGGAGAATCAGCAGAATGTATTTTGGGGTGCAATTCCACATATGCCCATGACCTGTGTGAGCAATATATCATTTAGTGACAACTTTGTGCAAAAAAATAAAAGTTTGTCATTTTCCTGCAACTTGTGGCAAAATATAAAATATTCCATGGACTCAACATGCCTCTCAGCAAATAGCTTGGGGTGTCTACTTTCCAAAATGGGATCATTTGGGGGGGTTTTGTGCCATCTTGGCATTTTATGGCTTTCAAAACTGTGATAGGTAGTGAGGAGTGAAATCAAAAAATTACGCCCTTAGAAATCCTGAAGGCGGTGCTTGGTTTTTGGGCCCCGTATGCGGCTAGGCTCCCAAAACGTCCTAAACATGTGGTATCCCCGTACTCAGGAGAAGCAGCAGAATGTATTTTGGGGTGTAATTCCACATATGCCCATGGCATGTTTGAGCAATATATCATTTAGTGATAACTTTGTGCAAAAAAAAAAATTGTCACTTTCCCGCAACTTGTGTCAAAAAATAAAATATTCCATGGACTCAACATGCCTCTCAGCAAATAGCTTGGGGTGTCTACTTTCCAAAATGGGATAATTTGGGGGGGGTTTGTGCCATCTGGGCATTTTATGGCCTTCAAAACTGTGATAGGTAGTATGGAGTGAAATCAAAAATTTACGCCCTTAGAAATCCTGAAGGCAGTGATTGGTTTTCGGGGCCCCGTACGCGGCTAGGCTCCCAAAAAGTCCCACACATGTGGTATCCCCATACTCAGGAGAAGCAGCTGAATGTATTTTGGGGTGCAATTCCACATATGCCCATGGCCTGTGTGAGCAATATATCATTTAGTGACAACTTTTTGTAATTTTTTTTTTCATTATTCAATCACTTGGGACAAAAAAAAATAAATATTCAATGGGCTCAACATGCCTCTCAGCAATTTCCTTGGGGTGTCTACTTTCCAAAATGGGGTCATTTGGGGGGGGGTTGTACTGCCCTGACATTTTAGCACCTCAAGAAATGACATAGGCAGTCATAAACTAAAAGCTGTGTAAATTACAGAAAATGTACCCTAGTTTATAGACGCTATAATTTTTTGCGCAAACCAATAAATATACGCTTATTGACATTTTTTTTACCAAAGACATGTGGCCGAATACATTTTGGCCTAAATGTATGACTAAAATTGAGTTTATTGGATTTTTTTTATAACAAAAAGTAGAAAATATCAATTTTTTTCAAAATTTTCGGTCTTTTTCCGTTTATAGCGCAAAAAATAAAAAAGGGAGAGGTGATCAAATACCATCAAAAGAAAGCTCTATTTGTGGGAAGAAAAGGACGCAAATTTCGTTTGGGTACAGCATTGCATGACCACACAATTGGCAGTTAAAGCGATGCAGTGCCAAATTGTAAAAAGTGCTCTGGTCAGGAAGGGGGTAAATCCTTCCGGGGCTGAAGTGGTTAACTTAAACACATTGCTAATAGCACTAGCTATGTGTTTATAGTTTAAATATTGATATTTGCACTGTTTAGCACTGAAAATTGTAATTTTAGGTACTTTTTTGGAGTGTCAGTAAAAAATGCGGCTCCATCAGTAAATGTCATGATTTTTGCCAGTAAAAAATTGGTACCGTTTGTAAATTTTGGTGTTCTGCCAGTAAACTTCACTTCTGGGGGTTGGCAACAGTGGATCCTATGGGGTAGCACTACATTTGGGGGCTCGTCTGGGATATCTGCCCAGGGGTAACCTGCTGGCCGTTGCTCCTAGCAATCAGAGTTTCTCATTGAGCCAGGGAACTGTACCTTGTTCCAAAGACCACCAGAGGGATTGAACCAGGGAAGGACTTATGTGCTCTGCCTGTTTGTGACAGTTGCTCTAAAAACCAAGTGCTGTTTACCCAGTTGCCCCGACAACGGCTGGGATAGACACTTGTAGCTATCTGCTTTTTCAGGGACTTTACCATGTGCTGCCACCCATGGCAACCATGGCAGGCGAGCGCGCCCATTGATTACAAATACGTCCAGCGATCTGCTAATGCTGGACCAAGTGACTTTATGCTTCTGCTATCTACAGTTAAGTGTGCCTGTAGATATCTACTGTTGCCCATGGTGAATGGGGATGGAGGGACTGTCTTAATCCTGCTTATTACTGTAGCAATATGGACTACAACTGCAAAGTACAATAATCCTCCGGTATTTCTATGCATTGCATGACCCAGTGTTATCAATGGACATCATATTTGTGAGGATAACTAAAGGGATTGTGGGCTGAGTAGTTCCTTAGACTGATAATTGCCTCGCATGACTATCCACCTGGACTACATATCCCAGGGATCTTTGGAATCATCGGTGAGATTGCTGGGAGTAACTATAAAAGAAGGAAAAGCCCACCCGGGAGCATCTTCTTCCTCCTGGGCCTGACAAGAGACGGACCTCTCCGTGCATAGAGAGAGAGGTCGTGGCCTACCACGCGGTATACCACATTACAACCCAGATGAGAGGGGCTTAGCTCTGTTTGCTGTTCATCTGACATCCATCCAGCACCACTTGAGTCGCCTGCCAACCTGTGTCCTGAGCTTCACATCGTGAGATCAATACAGCGGATCCACTGCATGAGTGTCGCTACATGAGCTACTGTTCTGAAGGCATCTATTCGGCCTGGTCATTGGTGAGAGGGCAATCGCCCAATCTTTACAAATATCTTCTCACAGTTTCATCGGGACACTTTGCACAGACATCTTTACCTTAGGAATACTTTACTGAACCTATTTTGAATACTGTGCATAGACACCTTTAGCTTCCATCATTTCATTTGTTGCTTGCCATTACACCTTATTGGATAAAGTTAATGAGCTCCTATTGCTGGTGAAGACCATCAGATCTGCAACAGAGACATTGCTGTCATTACCACTATAAGGGCCCTTATAGTATTGCCATTAAGTCTGACCACTCATTAAAGTAACGGTTAATAGGCTGGCCAAAGTTTGCCAGTATAACCGGTTAACTGTGCTTATCTTTACAGGTGCAAGCAGTACTCCATTGTGCAAGTGTATATAATAGACTGCAAATATCTTGTTTTGTGTATTCGGAGGAATTCTCTTGCTGAGTTGGCGCTGTTGCTCAAAATCAGCAGATCAATTACCTCCTCTTTATGACATCATCCCTTTTGAACTGTTCTAGTAAATATTATCAGAGCATAAATACACAGAGTTGTCTGATTTATTACTTTAAGGTGGTGCAAAGATGTCGGAACCCAGAGTGTCAGGTGGGTTGGAATGTTCATCAGGTCATGGCAGTGCAGATGAGCAGGTAATTCCAAGCAGTCCCTTAGGGGACTTGCTACATTACATTACATGCTACATTACAGTTAGATATGTGCCATAAACTTTATTGTTACCCAAGGCAACCATTACAAGTCAGCTGCCACCTGTTTCCTGTTGCTAGGGCACAGTCGGTGCCGAGCAACATGTTCAGACAAGTTCTGCAAGTGTCAGTGTGAGCATTAATACCCTCATTGAGCCTGCAAACTTCAGTACAGCTAACAAGGGGTTACAGCGGAGAGGGCGGGAAAAGGCCTGCTTATGAGATCTGCAAGCACTTCTGGCCGGGGTGGTGGGTTACGCCCCAGAGGAGATCCAGCATACCCTGCTAGCAGAGAGGAACAAGATGGTGGAGTATGCTTGTGTGTATCCAGCACTGACCTGGTTGCCTGATCTGCAGGAACGGACACTGGTCGACACCGGTGTCCGTTTGGAGCAACGCGGGGGATTCGCCCTCGGGATAATCGAAGGGATAACACTTCTGTATAGGTAGGACCGCTGTCTCCTATGGCAACTAATCTTGTAACAGTCACTAACGGTAATTGTACATAACTATTGGTAACACAGAACAGTCCATTTCTTATCTCACAGTATCCCACTGTAGAACCTGCTGATGCTTACCCACTTCTACACTGTTCCGGGTTGGTGAGACTGCTCTGGTACTTACTCAAGCTTACTCAAAGTAGTCTCCGGTAGTAAAGTGTATGGTCCTTTAGTGGCGACTGCTTCCCTTCTACCTCCGAACACAACTGGTTTCCTGTCCGGCTGAACTTTCTCAACTTGGTTGGACTCCAGTCCTGCAGTCCCAACCCTACGCTGTTTCTCCTGCTCCTGGATAGGCCTCAGACAGCCTAGCAGCCAGCTGTCCCCGAGACAGGCCTCAGGCTTCCGGCCAGCAGCCGGGGTGACATAACACACATCCATCTAGACAGCCGTCCAGGTGGCACAGAACCCCAATCACCTGACTCCACCCAAATAAATAGCCGGCCAAGGGACTTAAAGAAACCCTTGCCTATTAGCTGAGACACCACATTAAAAGTGGATTACATTTATATGTTTGTGCCAGCAATATATTTTCATATTGGACTTTTTTCAAGCGCTTCCCCATTTTCCATATATTTTGTTTGTGTTTTGTCCATGCATATTGTGATAGCTGCTTTTTAATACTAATTCTAACCACTTCAATACCCGGCCATAGGCAAATGACGTCCACAGATGGGATCTTCCATCCTGGGTGGACGTCATATGACGGCCTCGGCTTTCCGCCACTACTGCGGGCCCCCGGGGGCCCGCAGAGCGGTGATCGGGGTACCGTTGTGTCCCTCGGGACACAGCCGTTCCCCGATGGGGGTATTGAAGCGAGTGGCGGCGGGCGGCAGAGTGTCGGGAGCGGCGAATCTGTCAATGCAGAGCGGTATTGGGAAGCGGCATGTATCGTCTCTCCTAGTGCCTTCGGTGGCGCGCAGAGCGGTGATCGGGGCTGAGGCTTTTCCCCTGGATATAGCTCAGCCCCGATCACTGTAGCCAATGATATGGCTCTTCACCACATGACCGGCTGTGTCCAATCACAGCCAGTCACTAATGTAAACACAAACACTGTGTGTGTAACTGCTGTTGCTGGGCTCTTCTCCTCACACACCGATCCAGTGTGAGGAGAAGAGATCAGCTAACAGTGAGTTACCTATTACATATGTACTACTGTGCCCAGATTGCCCCCCCTAAATAAAGAGTACCTGTCATCAGGAGTACCTGTCATCTAGAGTACCTGTCATCTAGAGTACCTGTCCATCAGGAGTACCCGCCACCTCACCACCTGCCACCAGAGTACCCGCCACCTCATCACCTGCCGCCAGAGTACCCGCCACCTCATCAACTGCCACCAGAGTACCCGCCACCTCATCACCTGCCACCAGAGTATCCGCCACCTCATCACCTGCCACCAGAGTACCTGCCACCAGAGTACCTGCCACCAGAGTACTTGCCACAAGAGTACCCGCCACCTCACCACCAGAGTACCTGCCACCAGAGTACCTGCCACCTCACCACCGGCCACCAGAGTACCTGCCACTAGAGTACCTGCCACCAGAGTACCTGCCACCTCACCAGAGTACCCGCCACCTCACCACCTGCCACCAGAGTACCCGCCACCTCACCACCTGCCACCAGAGTACCTGCCACCAGAGTACATACAGCCAGTCAGTCACTATGTCCAGAAAGGTGTGAACCCCAGAAGAGGCATATCAAATACTGAGTCTGACCGATGAGAGCAAGGGGAGCTCTCACCGCTCAGTTCAAATTCTGGTTCTGGTCCGGAATATGAGCCCCCCGAAGGCAGCACATCAGGTTCCGAATCAGAGAAGGAAGCAGTCCGTCCAAAAAGATGACGGTCTGAACACCAGGCAGCTACCAGCAGTGCCAGCAGCGGTAGACCCCAGGAGGAGGGGCCCAGTACAAGCGCTGCTAGACCCCAGGAGGAAAGGCCCAGCACCAGTGCACGCCAAAGAAGTAGGGCCCAAACCCATCTTCCAGATTCCTTGGAAAACCCATTGTGGCTGCCTTCTACCACAGGGTCAGCCATGATCCCCCCTTTTACAGCACAGCCGGGTGTGCAGGTCAACACTGCAGGTTTTTCACAAATGGATTTTTTAAATTAATTTTTCCCTGACGAATTCATTCAAGGAATCATGGACCAAACTAATCTCTTTGCCCAACAATTCATTGCAACCAACCCCAGCTCCAGCTATGCCCGCCCTTTTGAATGGAGACCCCTAACAGTAGTGGAGCTAAAATTGTTTTTAGGCCTAACCCTCAACATGGGGCTTACAACAAAAAAAATAAATTCATAAGTATTGGTCGATCAAACCCATCCACCATATGCCAGTTTTTTCATCAGCCATGTCCAGGTCCCAATATGAAATTATAATGCGCTTCTTGCATTTCAGCGACAACTCACAGTGCCCCCCCCCCCCCCCGAAATCACCCAAACTTTGACAAACTATATAAAGTTCGCACCCTAATTAATTTTTTTTCCCAGAAGTTTGCCGAAGTTTATGTCCCTGACAAAAACATATCTGTGGACGAATCCCTGGTGCATTTCACAGGCCGGCTGGGAATCAAGCAATATATTCCCAGTAAGAGGGCGAGGTACGGCTTGAAGCTTAACAAGCTTTGTGAAAGCGCCACCGGTTATGTGCACTCATTCCGCGTGTACGAAGGCAAAGATTCCCAGCTCCAGCCCCCTGAGTGTCCTTCATACATGGGAATAAGTGGAAAAATAGTTTGGGAGTTGGCATTCCCACTCCTCCAAAAGGGGTACCATATTTACATGGACAATTATTATAGTTTGCCCCTTCTCCGCCACCTATATCTCAAACAAACTTTGGCCTGTGGTACAACAAGAAAAAACCGAAAGGGCTTCCCACAGTGTCTTGTCACCACAAACATTCAAAGGGGGGAATCGACAAGCTTGAGGAACGAAGAAGTGTTGGCTGTGAAGTGGAGGGATAGAAAAGATGTGTACATCATGTCCACCATCCACGATGACACCTCGGTAGAACTTCACAGAAGATGCGGTACCATTCGCAAGCCTACCTGTATCACTGAGCACAATAAATACATGGGGGGTGGATTTAAACGATCAGTTGTTGCAGCCCTATCTTTCAACAAGAAAATCCCTATTCTGGTACAAAAAAGTCGCAATTTACTTTTTTCATTTGGCCCTTTTAAATTCTTTCATAATCTACCAAAAATCAACAGAAACACCCACCACCTTCATAAAGTTTATTGAAGACATTGTCACTGCCCTGATTTATCAGCAAGTATCCCCCCCCCAGAAAGCATTCGCTCCGATTGTGTCACAGACTACATGAGCGACATTTCCCGGACCATATTCCACCAACAGAATCTGGAAGACGATGCCAAAAAAAATGTTGGGTGTGCACCAAAAAAGGAATTAGGAAAGATACCAGCTTCCATTGTACTGACTGTCCCTCCCAACCTGGCCTTTGCATCGGAGAATGCTTCAGGCGATATCACACTCCGGAAAATTATTAGTCCATATTTCTAATACTGCCATTTCCCCGTTTTTAATTTCTGTCCTGAATATTTCCCTTCCTCAACCAACCATATTATTGCCTTCCATGTGAACCGACCCTGGCCTGTTTCTCAACTATGCCTCTGCCTACCGTCTGCATTGTTTTTCTGCCATATTTTTGCCTTTCACGTGAACTGGCCCTGGACTGTATCGACTATGCCTCTGTATACCGTCTATTTCTGCCTTTTACCTGCACTGACCTCGGCCTGTTGACCATGTTTTTGCCTGCCCCTTGGATTGATCTTTCACCCTGCTACACAGGGGTCTCACATATGTGAGGGGCTCCAGAATAGTGTTCGGAGTTCAGAAAACCAGTTTTTGGTTTTCTGTGTTCCCATAACAGGGTCTGGTTGCCCGGAGGCTTCAAAGCGATTTGGGTGGGAGAAGCCTCTACCCCTGTCCCCATTCTTTCCTGACCGATGCCCTAAGCTTGATGGTACTGCCTGCTCCCTGGACAAATACTCTGGCTGTGCTGACCATACCTCTGCCTGCTGCATGTACTAACTATGGACAGTATTCCTGCCTGCTGCATGGACGATCCTTTGATCCTTTTGCTGCTGCTGACCACATCCCTGCCTGCTATCTGGACTAATGCTTTGGCTGTGCTGACATCTCTACCTGTACTGACTATTCCTGCCTGCTGCCTGTTTTGCTGTCGCTGTCCACGTTCCTGCCTGCTGCCTGGACCGATGCTCTTCTCTGTGGACCACTGCACTACTAAAACCGCAGGTAATCTTTTCTTTACCCTTTACTCAGCAGAATGTATGGTAATGTGGTATGTACAGTACATGCTATGTGTTAGAAATATGAAGGGCCTTCAACAATGTGATAGGTTGGCAGGAATTTGTGTGTAATGTATGCTCCTAGAACAACTGACAGTGCTACTTGGATGTTGGGCCTCTGTATGTGGCCAGACTATGTAAAAGTCTCACACATGTGGTATCGCCATACTCAGGAGGAGTAGCAGAATGTATTTTGGGGTGTCCTTTTTGCTATGTACATGCTGTGTGTTGGACATATCTTATAAATGGACAACTTTGTATAAAAAAATGTGTTTTCATTTTTTTGCCACATATTCCAAAAACTTTGGGGAAAAAATGAACCATTCAAAAGACTAATTATGCCTCACGGATTATACGTTGGGGTGTTAGCTTTCCAAAATGGGGTCATTTTGTCGGCGTTTCCATTGTCCTGGTGCTCCAGGGCCTTCAAAATTGTAATAGGTGGTTGAGAAATGAGATGTGTAATTTATGCTCCTAGAATGCCTGAAGCTGCTATTTCAATGTTGGGCCTCTGTATGTGGCCAGGCTGTGTAAAAGTCTCACACATTTGGTATCCCCATATTCAGGAGGAGTAGCAGAATGTATTTTGGGGTGTCATTTTTGCTATGTACATGCTATGTGTTGGAAATATCTTATGAATGGACAACTTTGTGTAAAAAAAAAAGCATTTTCATTTTTTTTCCACAGTTTCCAAAAACTTCTGGAAACAAATGAACCATTCAAAAGACTCATTATGCCTCATAGATTATACATTGGGGTGTTAGCTTTCCAAAATGGGGTCATTTTTTGGGCGTTTCCATTGTCCTGGTGCTCTAGGGTCTTCAAAACTGTAATAGGTGGTTGAGAAATGAGATGTGTAATTTATGCATGTAGAACGCCTGACGGTGCTACTTCAATGTTGGGCCTCTGTATGTGGCCAGGCTGTGTAAAAGTCTCACACATGTGGTATCACCATACTCGGGAGGAGAAGCAGAATGTATTTTGGGGTGTCAGTTTTGCTATGTACATGCTATGTGTTGGAAATATCTTATAAATGGACAACTTTGTATTAAAAAAATGCGTTTTCATTTTTTTCCCACATATTCCAAAAACTACTGGAAAAAAATGAACCGTTCAAAAGACTCATTATGCCTCATAGATTATACGTTGGGGTGTTAGCTTTCCAAAATGGGGTCATTTTGTGGGCGTTTCCATTGACCTGGTGCTCCAGGGCCTTCAAAATTGTGATAGGTTGTCATCAAATGAGATGTGCAATTTATGCTCGTAAAACGCCTGATGGTGCTAGTTGGATGTTAGACCTCTGTATGTGGCCAGGCTGTGTAAAAGTCTCACACATGTGGTATCACTATACTCAAGAGGAGTAGCAGAATGTATTTTGGGGTGTCATTGCAAGTATGCATGTGCTGTGTGAGAGAAATAACTTGTTATTATGACAATTTTGTGCAAAAAAAAAAAAAAAAAAATTTCCAAGAATTGTGGGAAAAAATGACAACTTCAAAAAACTCACCATGCCTCTTACTAAATACCTTGGAATGTCTGCTTTCCAAAAAGGGGTAATTTGGGGAGTATTTGTACTTTCCTGGCTTGTTAGGGCCTCAAGAAATGAAATAGGCCTTCAGTCAGCATCCTTGGGATCAATGCCCTTTTTTTTTTTTTTTTTTTTTAACAGAGAATTTTTTATTAAACAAATCAGCATTACAATACTAGAAATTAGTACAATCATTACGGTGAGAATAGTGACAACAAGATTTTCCCTTAAGCGATATCCACTACTTATCAGATGTTCCAGTTGTGCAAATGTCAGAAATTACACTCAACGATACTCCTCATGGCATCATAAGATTATAATCTCTTAGATAAGATAAGGTAAATAACCCAGTATTCAATCAATCCTGATAGGGGTGATGGGGGGGGAATAGGGGGGGGGAGAAAAAGAGGGTGGGGAGGGTGGGAGGAAGGGGTGGGGGGGAGGGGGAGGGGGAAGGGGATGAAGGGAAACGGGCACGAGAAGAATAGACATGAGATATACGATGTCCTCCACTATGTTTCACGTCCTACCTATGGGGTAGGGGGTTCAGGATCTCCAGAGGCATCCACCCAGGATGACCAGATTTTATCAAACTTCCTACTTTCATACGTCAATCTATACAGGGGGAGTACCTTATTCACCGACCTTATCCACGAGGCTAGGGTAGGAGGCTCCACCAGTTTCCATCGCAGTAGAATTTCCCACCTAGCGTAATAAAATGTGAAGGTTAGACACAATTTACTATACCCATCTCCCTCAACATCCTCCAGATGACTGAGCAATAGTATTTGGGGATCCACCGGCAAGTTTGAGCCTATGACGTTACTTAGTGTAGAGGCCACTGCCGACCAGAAGGGTCGGAGTTTGGGACAAGACCAGACCATGTGCCAAAAAGTGCCCACCTCCTGCCTGCATCTCTGACAGTTGGGATCTCTTTGTTGGTAGATGCGCGCCAATCTCTGTGGGGTGAAATACGCTCTGTGTAGGAACTTAAATTGTATAAACCTGTCTTTTGCAGCGATCATGGAGGGAATGTAGGAGATTAAACACTCCTTCCATTCCTCCTCATCCAAAAAGGGAATGTCAGCCCTCCACTTCTCCCAGGTTTTAGTTAGTTTGGCATCATACTCCACTGTAAGGTATAGGTATAGTGTTGAGAGAGGCTTACCCATCACACTGGAAGTCAAGAGCTGTTCAATGGAGTCTGGTTCCAGAGTGCGGGGGGCAGGGAACTGAGCCTCAAAGGCGTGCTTCAGCTGCCAGTATCTGAACTGGAAGGAGGACGGGATAGCAAAGGATTGCCTCAGGGCTTGGAAAGTCATAAGCCTGCCATCTTTAACTATATGTTTTAATGTAAGGATTCCCTTTTTTGCCCAGAGAGAGGGGTCTGGTATAGTGTAAAAGTGGGGGAGCATAGGATTACCCCATAGGGGCATGTGAGGCGAAATGTAGTTGGGCTTCCCATATATTTTCCTAGCCTCCTGCCAGACCCTCACAGTGATTCGCATCGGAGTTGTCATGGACAAGCTGGCTCTGAGACCATGAAACGGGAGATTGCTCAGGGCAGCAAAGGAACCAAGAATGGCTGCCTCCAGAGTGACCGCCGGATTCTGCGTGGGCTGGGAGAACCACCACCGAATCGTGACCAGGACCGCTGCTCAGTAGTAGATTTGAAAATTCGGTAGCGCCAGTCCCCCCCCCCGAAAGTGGGAGATATAAGATCTGCTTGGCCACCCTGGGTGGCCTCCAAGCCCAGACAAAGTGTATCAGCAGACTCTCCAGCCTTCGGAAAAAAGTCCTAGGATCAATGCCCTTTTTAAGAATAATCTCTCCCTTCTGTTGATGGGTGTGATTGAATTTGTACATCAGATCTGCAATTGTTTCCACTCTTCCGAATACAGCATACTAAGCATCTATGTAGTCCATAGCAACATAGGTTCTCTTTCCCATTCTCAAGTTATGGATTACATCGGCAGCAGGGCCTTAAAGACTCTCACTGAGCCACTGTTGTTTCACAGCCTCGGGAACACTCCACTCCTCCATAGTTTAAATGGCCAGACTCATCTAGGTCTCAAACTCATCTTCACCAACAGGGGTTGGCAATTGCCGTAAGAAAAATCTGAGCCTCCAGTAACTCTGATTTGCATTCCCAGATCCATTCTTCACTAAGCCATCGACTAGCAGGCTCATATCAGTGTAGAAGGAAACAGAGGGGGCACAGGCCCCAGTGGAGTCTCTCCCAACCAATCCTAAGTCTCTCTCCTGGGCCCTCGGTGGTGGCTGCCTCTCCACAGTCTCTCCCCCCACTTTCAGTGGGATCACCCTGGCAGTGACCCCTTCAGCCAGGTGTACCTCTTCTTCCTGAAAGCACACAGGTATCTATTCCTGCCACTCCAACAGTACCCTGATTTAATCCAAGTCATGCTCAACTTCTACATCCACGATGTAGGCCCTCAGTCCTGGGGCTAGAGCTCTCACCCACTACCGAATCTCCTTTTCAGCGCAATCACTTCCTGAGATCTCTAGGACAGTGCTTCGCTCCACTCGGGCTCCCTGGGCCCTACCCCAAGCACCTGCAGCCATAGAAGCTGCCTCCCACATGGATCGTGGCTCTTGTCTAGGTTGGCTAGGGTCGGATGCAGACCCCAAATGTAGCACAGCCCCCTTGAGGACTGCTTGGAATTACATGTTCTTCTGCATCGCCATGACCCTACGAACATTCCAACCCACCTGACACTCTGGTTACAGACATCTTCCACAACAACTTTAAATGACATGTCACACAAGTCAAATATGTTTATATTATGTACACTTTTATTGGAGTAAGTAATGTGGCATTGATACACAGAAGAGGGAAATTGGTCCACGAGTGCTGCATAACAGCCCAGACTCGGAAGAATATTTTCCATAGAAAGGCAGCTTGAAACAATTTAACAGCACAAAAACACAATTTACACATATGTACAACGAATTACCACTTGAAGCATAATCTGTAAAGGCAGTATAAGGTTAGCTATCTAGGACAGGCAGTCTCACACTAAAGGGGAACCCCAGGCCAGCCTATTCAACCTTTATATCCTAATGAGAGATCACACGAAATAAGGGATAGAATGGGGCCCTTTAAACGGTAATAACAGCAGTGTCCAAGATGCAGGCCTGATAGTCTTCACCGGCAGCTGGAGCTCATTAGATTGCATCCAATAAGGCACAATGGTGTGATAATAGCCGAAGAGCTTAAAAAGGTTAGTGATATTTCTTGAAGTGGTTGCTAAGTAAAGGTGTCTATGTACAGTGTTCCAATCAGTAATGCAATAGTGTTCCCAAGTTAAAGGTGTCTGTACACAGTATTCAGATAAAGTAGCAAGGAAGGTTTGCAAAAGATGGGCAATTGCCCTCTCACCAACGACCAGACCAGCTTACACCTTGCAGACAGCGATCCTGGAAGAGAAACAGCTTTGCCTTCAGCAAAACGACCAGTGATGATTCATGGCTGATGGACGCGAGCGACTGTAGTGCAAATCTGCTGGGTGGGTGCCGCATGGATGTACCGACGAACAGCAGGCAGGCTTAGGCCCTCCGGGGCCAGGTTGGAATCACTTGATCACCGTGTGGTAGACCGCAGCCTCTCTCCCCGCACAGGGAGATGTGCGCACAGCAAGGCCCAGGAAGAAGAGAGTGTGGCGCGGATCTCTGGACCCTTTTTATAGTTCCTCCCAGGAGTCTTTTTGGGTTGTAGCAAGGATCCCTGGGATGTGTGATCCAGATGTCATGTTGGCCAAAGAAAACCCCGGTCTGATAGACTACTAATCCCACAATCATTTCTGGTCGAGCTCACAGATGTGATGACAGTCACTGGCACCCAGCACTAGAGAAATATGTCTATAGGTGAAGAATGATGGGGAATTGCACCATATTATGATTGTAGTCCACATCGCTACATTTATATCTGGTTGCGCTGCACCTTTTGATTGTCTATACCCAGATGGAGTACAATATGGGACCCTGACCACATGCCCTGAGTAAAATTATAAGAAGGAATGATAAAGGTCAAAATAAAGAAGTAGAAAGGGAAAGAGGGCCTTTAGACCAGCAGGAGAAGAATAAGAATAAAGAGGAGAAGCAGCAGGGAAAGGGGACACGAGAGAGGGAGGCTGTCTGCTCTACACCAGGGCAGGAGGTTATCCGAAGTTCCGAAGTAGGAAGAAGGTTTTACAAACCTATGGTTCCATGAGCATAGAGTCAAAATGTGAAGGGGGAAATGATCCACCCATGGTTGCCAGATTTTCACATGCAGTGGGATCTTATCTAAAATGGTTACCTCAATCTTACTGTGGATCATAGCTTGGGTGACCCTATTTTTGGTCTCTACAGGGCAGAGAGATGAAGATTTCCAGGCTTTTGCTATAGTCTGCTTAGAAGCTGTAATAACGTGAATAGCAAGTTTCAATTACGAGGTCGGGTGGGCAATATTGATTGGCAGAACACCCCCTTGTTCGGTTCGCACCAGAACATCTCGAACAGGGAAAAATTTCTACCTAACATGCAAACTCTATTAAAGTCTATGGGACACAAACATAAAAAGTCAAAAGTCCTCATTTAAAGGCTTATATGCAAGTTATTGCCATAAAAAGTGTATGAGGACCTGGGTATTGCCCTGTATCAATGCAAAAAAATGTTTTTTTAAATTGATAGTTTTTAAAAAGAGCAATGGATTTTAATGATGCTTAAAGTGAAACAATAACAATTAAAAATTATTTTAAATATCGTGCCTGGGGGTTCCCGTAGTCTGCCTGTAAACTGGCACACCTGTACAATGTATAGAGCCTGCTGCAGCAATACTGACATTTCTAAAGGAAAAAGTGTCATTTAAACTTGCTCACGGCTGTAATGTATTGCTGGCAATACAGATATAAATAATAAAAAAAAAACAACGACATAGGCCCTCCAAAATCCATACCAGACCCTTGTGTGAGCATGCAGCCTGGAAGGTCAGGAAAAGGGAGGGTATGATTGATCGCTCCCCCTCCAACAATACCAGGCCACATGCCCTCACAACCACCTTGTCCCCATGTTGATGGGGACAAGGGCCTCTTCCCGACAGCCCTCGGCTGTGATTGTCGGGGTCTGTGGCTGGGGGGGCTTACCAGAATCTGGAAGCTGCCTTTAACAAGGGGGCCCCCAAATCCCGCCCCCCCCATGTGAATGGGTATCGGGTACATCGTACCCCTACCCATTCACCAAAAAAAACTATCAAAAAGTAAGAAACATAGGAAACAGTTTTTGAAAAGTGCTTTATTAAAAAATAGCGTCCCTCGATGTAAGTCGATTAATCACAATGCCCGCTGGACACGAAAAATTGAAAAAAAAAACCCTGCTTTCGCCTCTTGGGAGGCCTCCCGCCATCTACCTCCTCTCCACTTTGACAGCTCTTATATAGGCAAGGGGCAGGGGCACCTGGCTACGTCCCTCGGGGGCACTACCCCTTCTGACATCAGGTGACATCAGAAGGAGGTGGTGCCATAGGGTGACGTAGCTGGGTGGCCCTGCCCCTTGCCTATATAAGAACTGTCAAAGCGGAGAGCAGGCAGACGGCAGGAGGCCTCCCAAGAGGCAAAAGCGGGATTTTTTTCTCTCTATTTTTTGGGTACAGCGGGCGTCGTGATTGACGATGGATTTACATCAAGGGTCACTTTTTATTCTTTTTTAATAAAGGACGTGTCAAAAACTGTTTCCTGTGGGTATTACTTTTTGAAACTTTTTTGGTGAATAGGTAGAGGTACGATATGCCTGATACCCATTCACATAGACTGGGATCTGAGGGCCTCCTTGTTAAAGGGGGCTTCCAGATTCCGATAAGCCCCCTGCCCACAGACCCTGACAACCACAGCCCAGTGTTGTCGGCAAGAGCTATCCCAAAGCCCCCCCCATGTTGAGGGCAAGCTGCATGGTATGGTTCAGGAGGGGGGGGGGCGCTCACTCCCCCTTTCCTGGCCTGCCAGGCTGCATGCTCAGATAAGGGCCTGGTGTGGATTTTGGGGGGGACCCCATGCCATTTTTTTTCTTAATTTTGTCATGGGGTTCCTTTTAAAATCCATACCAGACCCAAAGGGTCACCCACGCTGTTTTTTTCCCCAAGTTTTTTAAATTTATATATTTATTTTATTTTATTTTTATTATTTTTTTTTTTTATTCAGCTCTCAGCGGGGAAGCCCTAACAGCCTATTGAGTGTGTGCTCGGTGAGCGAACATCCCGCTAAGTGCCCAGAAAATTTGGGTGTTAGGCGAGTACCTGAATGGGCGATGTTTATGCCAAGCTTATGCTCGGCCCAAACCGTTCGCCCATTTCTAGTGGTGCCTGAACACTGTAACCCCTCACAGTTACTCTTGCTGGGTGCAGGAATGGGCCCTGCTATTAAAAATTAGAAAAAAAAATTAAATTACATGCACATGTCAAACAGGTGCAGAAAAGTTGGGCCTTGAGTGTTGGTGAAGCCTGAGCACTGTAACCCCTCACAGCTACTCTTGCTGGGCACAGGAATGGGCCCTGCTGTTAAAACTTAGAAAAACATTTTTTTATTACATGCACCTGTCAAACAGGTCTGGTATGGATATTAAGGGGAACCCCACACCCAATTTTTTTTTTAAATGGCGTGGGGTCCCCCAGGCCCCCAGGCATTATATACTCTGAACAGCAGTATATATACACTATACGGCCTGTCCTATATACTCTGCAGAAAATTGGGCCTTAGGTGTTTGTTGGTGGTACCATAACACTGTAAGCCCTCACAGTTACTCTTGTTGTGTGCAGGAACGGGCCCTGCTGTGAAATATTATATCAAGAATAGTAATTACATGCCCATGTTAAACAGGGGCAGAAAAATTGGGTGGTGGTGCCACAACACTGTAACCCCTCACAGATACTCTTGTTGGGCTCAGGAACTGGCCCTGCTGTGAAATATTAGATCAAAAATTGTAATTACATGCCCCTGTTAAACAGGGGCAGAAAAATTGGGCCTTGGGTGTTGGTGCCCCAAACCAAAAACATTATTGGAAGCTAGCATAATTAAGATTCAGAAATAGGACAGGCAGCATAGGCAGTCTTCAAGGGATCCCAGATCCTTAGCAAATTCAATCAGTTACATCAGCACCAGGGGCTTGATAGCTGCTGTTTATCCAGGACTGATTCATTTTGATAAATGTCAGCCGGTCAATGGTGTCTGTGGACAGACACACTCTTTTATCCGTGACAAAAACTCGAACAAGCACTGAATGTCTGTTTGGAAAGAATGCTGTATGCAGGACAGGCCAGTAGCTCGATTGCATATTGACCAAGTTCTGGCCAGTGGTCCATCCTCCAGACCCAGTAATCCAGTGGATGCTCAGTTGGAAAGGTCACCAAGTCTGCTCTTGCCCCTAGATAATCCTGCATCATATGATGCAGACGCTAAAGGCATCGGTCAGCCGGCCGCCTTCTCCACCGCTCTTCCTTTGACCGAACAAAGCCTCAGAAACACGTTGTCCAGGAAATGTTAACCTCCCAGTGTCTGGAAAGGTGTTACACAAATTTTTCTTCAAGGCGTCCTCAAGAAGTTTCATCCTCCGCTCCCTCTCTGAAGGCAGGATGAGCTCTACAACTTTACCCTTGTAACGTGGATCATGAAGGGATACCAACCAGTAATGATCCCTCTCCTTGATACCACAAATCCTCAGATCCTTTAACAGGCTTTGCAGAGTCAGGGAGCCCATGCAGCGTAAGTTTGAGGAGGCATGGGATTCTGAGTCCTCTGGGTCACTAAGGATGACATTGTCAGGAACTACCTCCTCCCAGCCACGTACAACTCCTGGAGTTTCTGGGGACTGAAAAACATTAGTGGACAAGGTATGGTGAGAAATACTCCTGTGCTTGTGAAGGCGATTGTTTTGTAACTAGGTAGTATTGTAGAAGGTGGAAAGACTGGAGGAGATGGTAATGCGTGTGCTGCTGCTTCAACTGACCAGGGGTGGTCTGGAGAAGACTGTGTGGAAGGAGGTGGATGGAGGGCGTGTGATCAACCACTTACATCAAAACATGTTTGGTTTATTCAAGTAAAATGGAATACAAACATATAAATAATACAAATACTATGTTTCGTAAAAACAGGTGACAAAATATGCACTAGAATGTTAAAATTGGGGTATGCCCATGTTGAGGCAGGTATTTAAAATAGGCTGAAGCGTTTTTGAAGGTCCCCAGCCTATTTTCTGAGAGGCATGTTGAGTCCATAGAATATTTTATATTTTGACACAAGTTGCGGGAAAATTACAAACTTTTTTTTTTTTTTGCACAAAGTTGTCACTAAATTATATATTGCTCAAACATGCCATGGGCATATGTGGAATTTCACCCCAAAATACATTCTGCTGCTTCTCCTGAGTATGGGGATACCACATGTGTGAGACTTTTTCGGAGCCTAGCCACGTACGGGGCACCGAAACCAAGCACCGCCTTCAGGATTTCTAAGGGCGTAAATTTTTGATTTCACTCCTCACTACCTATCACAGTTTTGAAGGCCATAAAATGCCAAGATGGCACAAACCCCCCCAAATTACCCCATTTTGGAAAGTAGACACCCCAAGCTATTTGCTGAGAGGCATGTTGAGTCCATGGAATATTTTATATTTTGACACAAGTTGCGGGAAAATTACAAACTTTTTTTTGCACAAAGTTGTCACTTAATGATATATTGCTCAAACATGCCATGGGAATATGTGTAATTACACCCCAAAATACATTCTGCTGCTTCTCCTGAGTACACGGATACCACATGTGTGGGACTTTTTGGGAGCCTAGCTGCATACGGGGCCTCGAAACCAAGCACCGCCTTCAGGATTTCTAAGGGCGTAAATTTTTGATTTCACTCACTACCTATCACAGTTTTGAAGGCCATAAAATGCCAAGATAGCACAAAACCCCCCCAAATGACCCCATTTTGGAAAGTAGACGCCCCAAGCTATTTTCTGAGAGGCATGCTGAGTCCATGGAGTATTTTATATTTTGCCACAAGTTGCAGGAAAATGACAAACTTTTTTTTTTGCACAAAGTTGTCACTAAATGATATATTGCGCACACAGGCCATGGGCATATGTGGAATTGCACCCCAAAATACATTCTGCTGATTCTCCTGAGTTACGGGGATACCACATGTGTGGGACTTTTTGGTAGCCTAGCCGCATACGGGGGCCCTGAAAACCAAGCACCGCCTTCAGGATTTCTAAGGGCGTAAAGTTTTGATTTTACTCCTTACTACCTATCACAGTTTTGAAGGCCATAAATTGCCCAGGTGGCACAAACCCCCCCAAATGACCCCATTTTGGAAAGTAGACACCCCAAGCTATTTGCTGAGAGGCATGTTGAGTCCATGGAATATTTTATATTTTGACACAAGTTACGGGAAAGTGACAATTTTTTTTTTTGCACAAAGTTGTCACTAAATGATATATTGCTCAAACATGCCATGGGCATATGTGGAATTACACCCCAAAATACATTCTGCTGCTTCTCCTGAGTACGGGGATACCACATGTGTGGGACTTTTTGGGAGCCTAGCTGCATACGGGGCCCCGAAAACCAATCACCGCCTTCAGGATTTCTAAGGGCGTAAATGTTTGATTCACTCCTCACTACCTATCACAGTTTCAAAGGCCATAACATACCAAGATAGCACAAACCCCCCCAAATGACCCCATTTTGGAAAGTAGACGCCCCAAGCTATTTTCTGAGAGGCATGCTGAGTCCATGGAATATTTTATATTTTGCCACAAGTTGCAGGAAAATGACAAACTTTTTTTTTTGCACAAAGTTGTCACTAAATGATATATTGCGCACACAGGCCATGGGCATATGTGGAATTGCACCCCAAAATACATTCTGCTGATTCTCCTGAGTTACGGGGATACCACATGTGTGGGACTTTTTGGTAGCCTAGCCGCATACGGGGGCCCTGAAAACCAAGCACCGCCTTCAGGATTTCTAAGGGCGTAAAGTTTTGATTTTACTCCTTACTACCTATCACAGTTTTGAAGGCCATAAAATGCCCAGGTGGCACAAACCCCCCCCAAATGACCCCATTTTGGAAAGTAGACACCCCAAGCTATTTGCTGAGAGGCATGTTGAGTCCATGGAATATCTTATATTTTGACACAAGTTACGGGAAAGTGACAATTTTTTTTTTTGCACAAAGTTGTCACTAAATGATATATTGCTCAAACATGCCATGGGCATATGTGGAATTACACCCCAAAATACATTCTGCTGCTTCTCCTGAGTACGGGGATACCACATGTGTGGGACTTTTTGGGAGCCTAGCTGCATACGGGGCCCCGAAAACCAATCACCGCCTTCAGGATTTCTAAGGGCGTAAATGTTTGATTCACTCCTCACTACCTATCACAGTTTCAAAGGCCATAACATACCAAGATAGCACAAACCCCCCCAAATGACCCCATTTTGGAAAGTGGACACCCCAAGCTATTTGCTGAGAGGCATGGTGAGTATTTTGCAGCTCTCATTTGTTTTTGAAAATGAAGAAAGACAAGTAAAACACATTTTTTTTTCTTTTTTCAATTTTCAAAACTTTGTGACAAAAAGTGAGGTCTGCAAAATACTCACTATACCTCTCAGCAAATAGCTTGGGGTGTCTACTTTCCAAAATAGGGTCATTTGGGGGGTTTGTGCCACCTGGGCATTCCATGGCCTCCGAAACTGTGATAGGCAGTGAAGAGTGAAATAAAAAATTTACGCCCTTAGAAAGCCTGAAGGCAGTGCTTGGTTTTCGGGGTCCCGTATGCGACTAGGCTCCCAAAAAGTCTCACACATGTGGTATCCCGGTACTCAGGAGAAGCAACAAAATGTATATTGGGGTGTAATTTCACATATTCCCATGGCATGTTTGAGCAATATATCATTTAGTGACAACTTTGTGCAAAAGCAACTTGTATCACAATATAAAATATTCCATGGACTCGACATGCCTCTCAGCAAATAGCTTGGGGTGTCTACTTTCCAAAATGGGGTCATTTGGGGGGGGGGGGGTTTTGAACTGTCCTGGCATTTTATGCATAACATTTAGAAGCTTATGTCACACATCACCCACTCTTCTAACCACTTGAAGACAAAGCTCTTTCTGACACTTTTTGTTTACATGAAAAAATTATTTTTTTTTGCAAGAAAATTACTTTGAACTCCCAAACATTATATATTTTTTTAAAGCAAATGCCCTACAGATTAAAATGGTGGGAGTTTCATTTTTTTTTTCACACAATATTTGCGCAGCGATTCTTCAAACGCATTTTTTGGGAAAAAACACACTTTTTTAAATTTTAATGCACTAAAACACACTATATTGCCCAAATTTTTGATGAAAAAAAAAGATGATCTTGGGCCGAGTACATGGATACCAAACATGACATGCTTCAAAATTGCGCACAAACGTGCAGTGGCGACAAACTAAATACATTTTTAAAAGCCTTTAAAAGCCTTTACAGGTTACCACTTTAGATTTACAGGGGAGGTCTACTGCTAAAATTACTGCCCTCAATCTGACCTTCGCAGTGATACCTCACATGCATGGTGCAATTGCTGTTTAATTTGACGCCAGACCGACGCTTGCGTTCACCTTTGCGCGAGAGCAGGGGGGGGGACAGGGGTGCTTTTTTTTTTTCTTTTTTTTTTCTTTTTTATCTTATTTTTAAACTGTTCCTTTCATTTTTTTTTTTAATCATTTTTATTGTTATCTCAGGGAATGTAAATATCCCCTATGATAGCAATAGGTAGTGACAGGTACTCTTTTTTGAAAAAATTGGGGTCTATTAGACCCTAGATCTCTCCTCTGCCCTCAAAGCATCTGACCACACCAAGATCGGTATGATAAAATGCTTTCCCAATTTCCCAATGGTGCTGTTTACATCCGGCAAAATCTAAGACCCCTTTCACACTGGGGCGGTTTGCAGGCGTTATTGCGCTAAAAATACCGCCTGCAAACCGCCCCTAAACAGCCTCCGCTGTTTGTTCAGTGTGAAAGCCCGAGGGCTTTCACACTGAAGGGGTGCGCTGGCAGGACGGTAAAAAAAGTCCTGCGAGCCGCATCTTTGGAGCGGTGAAGGTGCGGTGTATTCACCGCTCCTTCACCACTCCTGCCCATTGAAATCAATGGGATAGCGCGGCTATACCGCGGCAATACCACGGCTATAGCTGCGCTGTACGAGTGGTTTTAACCCTTTTTCGGCCACCAGCGGGGGGTTAAAACCGCACCGCTAGCGGCCGAATACCGCTGTAAAACAGCGCTAAAAATAGCGCTGTTTTACCGCCGACGTCCCCTACCGCCCCAGTGTGAAAGGGGCCTTAGTCATGAAATGCTCATAGCTTCTGGTTTCTTAGGCCATAGAGATTTTTGGAGCCATTTTGGTCTCTGATAAGCTCTATGGTCAGCTGGCTGAATCACCCGCTGCATTCTCAGGTTCCCTGTTGGGACAGGAGAGCCAGAGAAAAACATGGAAGACGGTGGGGGGGGGCATTCCCTCCCACTGCTTGTAAAAGCAGTCTAGAGGCTAATTAGCCACTAGGATTGCTTTTACATGAAAGCCGACCGCTGGCTGAAAAGAATGATACCAAGATGATACCTAAACCTGCAGGCATCATTCTGGTATAACCACTCAAAGTCCAGCAACATACCAGTACGTTGCTGGTCTTTGTTGGGCACATATTGTAAACGTTTTTTTCATGCAGCCTGTGGGCTGAACGAAAAAAAGATATTGATCGGTGGGTATGCCCACCATTAGAATACCTCCCTTCATCCACCCACTTCTAATGATGGGCATACATGCACCGTTTATATATGCTGAAGCATGGGGCATCCTCCCGCAACAGGTAGGAGCAAATCGCTCCTTCACCCACTGTTGCCCCCACGCTTCGCCATATATGCTGAAGTATGTAACTGTGGTGGTGAAATCACCTCCGGCAGCGCTGGAGTCATGGCTTTATGTATAGTGGGAGCAAACGTTGTTGCTCTCAAGATAAATAAATCTGCTCTGCAGCTGAATGGCGTACCTGAAAACAAAAAAATGGTTAACAATAAAACACAGTAAACAGTAAAGTATAAAAAAATTGCATACCTATAAAGGAAACATGATAAAAACATAATAACAATAAAACATTGCAGGATAGAATACAGTAAAAAAGAGCAGAACAATAGGGAGAGAATAGAGAGAGAACAATAAAACGACAACTATTTTTGTATTTTTTATTTCATATTTTTTTTGTTTTTTGTTTTTTTTTTACTTTTTTTTTTTTTTTTACACTTTTTTTTGTAACTTTAACTTTTTTAACTGGTACCAGGTTTGGGTCTCTCAAAATGCGATGGCATCTTGGGAGACCCTTTGAAAGTGTGTCCTAGTCTGTGCAGTGCTGTACCCTATGCTAATACTCAACTAGTGTATGGTAGCGTTCAAAACATTCACCGATGCAAAGACCAGGATTGTCAGGACAGGAGGGCAATAATACCGGGTGTCATGCCTATATCCTCGCTTGCTGCAGACACGACATCTTTTTGGGGGGCTCGTTGGGTAGGGGTACTCGGGAGGACATAAAGAAAATGCCCTGCATTTGGTTGGGGAAGGTGAGGTGGAGCACCGGCTGGAAACAGAAGGGCTCTGACGATCTCTTCCTGGAATTTAAGGAAGGATCCAGTCCATTCTGAAGCTCTGTATAGCACATAAGCGTTCAGCAAAGCCAATTGAAATAAATAAACAGACACTTTTTTTGTACCAGCGTCTGGCCTTATGGGCAACTAGGTACGGCGCCAACAACTGGTCGTTGAGGTCCATGTTAAGGTTATATTCGTGGACACAGAGGGGTTTCTCCACAACACCAGTCGCCGTAGTAATTTGGACCGTCGTGCCTGCATGAAGGGATGTAAGAACGAAAACATTCTTATTATCCCTCCACTTCATAGCGAGCAAATTATTACACTGCAAGCAGCATCTCTCCCCCAGCCTAAGACGGGAATCTACAATCTGCTGGGGAAAGCCCCAGCGATTAGATCGCACGGTACCACATGCTCCAATCTGATGATCAAAAAGGTGACTAAAAAGTGGCACGCTCGTGTAATAATTGTCCACGTACAAGTGGTACCCCTTTCTGAATAAGGGTGACACCAAGTCCCACACAATCTTGCCAGCGCTTCCTATGTAGTCAGGGCAGTTTGTTGGCTCTACGTGACTATCTTTTCCCTCGTAAACCATAAAACTACATGTATAGCCTGTGGCCCTGTCACAGAGCTTATACATCTTGATCCTGTATCTGGCACGCTTGCTGGGAAGGTACTGTTTGAATGACAAGCGGCCAGAAAACTTAATCAGGGACTCATCAACGCAGACAACTTGATGGAGAGAAAACAAGTCTGCAAAACGTTGGTTGAAGTGGTTTATGAGGGGCCGAATTTTGTAGAGCCGATCGTATTCAGGGTCTCCACGAGGACGACAGAGTTCATTGTTGTTGAAGTGCATGAACCGCAAAATCGGCTTGTATCGTGTCCTGGCCATGGGAGCAGAGAACACGGGCATATGGTGAATTGGGTCAGTGGACCAATATGACCGCAACTCACTCTTTTTGGTTATGCCCATAAGGAGGGAAAGGCCCAGAAAGATCTTGAATTCGGAAACTGTAATTGGTTTCCAATCTCTGGCAAGGGAGGACTGGGGAATAGTGGCGATGTGTTGACCAGCGTACAAATTGCTTTGGTCCACAATAGATCTATAGAGATCTTCGGTGAAAAACAGCGAATAAAAATCCAGTGACGTAAAATCAACTGTTTCCACCTGAATGGCAGGTTGGCCAGTGAATGGGGGAAGTACGGGTGCTGCAGAAGTGGTGGGTTACCAATTAGGATTGGCGAATGCAGCAGGAAGGGCACTATGGGCACGGCGGGCCTGTGTTCATCTCCTTGGTGGCAGCGGGACACTACTTGTGCTTGCCAACCCGCCAGCTTGAACTGCACTTCTGGAACTCGCCACGTCACCACGTGTTACTGCAGTGCTGGATGTACAACCAGGGTGTACTAGGCCGCTGGTGCTTGCCAGTTTACCAGAAGGAATAGCAGCGCTTGTACTTCTCTGCTCCATACGAGGGACTTGCGGTTCTTGCACATCAAGGACAGAAGAAGAAATTCGGGGTCTGGTACGCCTGACCTTGGCAGGGACCAAAACTCCGTCGTCAGAGCTATCTGTCATGGAGCCGCTGTCATCTACAGGATTGTATTCTGAGCCTGAATCTGACAGATGAGAGACTTCCTCTTCACTATCTGTCATGCTCAGAAACGTGTAGGCCTCTTCACTAGTGTACCTTCGATTTGCCATTTTGGGCTCTAAATTTAGTGGTACATTAGTGAGACTCACAGGCAAAAAAGCTCCTGACTGTTAGCGACTGTATCAAAATGCTACCAACAAAAACTGTTAGCGATCGCAGGGATCAGGCCTGACTCTGCGAACGCTGCAGTTATGTGTGTTTAGTGTTTTGTAAGTGACAGTGAACGATTGATACTGCACTTGGGTGGGCTGGGCCGAGGGGCAAAACGCAGGTGGTAGCAGGAATCTGGGCTGATCCCGCTAACACTGCATTTTTGGGAACCCTAAACTGCTGGGGACGCTAGTATAGATCTGATCGGGTCAGATATTGATCCGTTCAGATACTATACCACTAAGGGAGGTGTATGGTGCGTGCGTGGGTGTTAGCGGTACTGGCGCTAACCTGACGCTGCCTGGGGCGACACAGACCTTATCTGACCCTAAAACTTAACTTATATCACCGCTGGGCGATTAGGGGGTTAAACCTTTATAAGGTAATAAACGGCGGGTGCCCTGAAACTATAATAAACAAACTAACTAACTAGCGTCACCCATAACAGTTATACAGTGATCACTGGTGAAAGGGTTAACTAGGGGCCAATCAGGGGGTTAAAATCTTTATTAGGTAGTATATGGGGGTCCCTGTCTCTATAAAACACTGACGGCGAATCTATATACTTACCTCCCTAACTAGCGTCACCTGTGACACTAATGCAGCGATCAGAAAAACGATCGCTTAGTGACACTGGCGACGGAAGGTGATCATGGGGGTTAAAACTTTATTAGGGGGAGTTAGGGGGGTACCCTAGACCTAAAGGGGGCTAACCCTAACTGCCCTACCACTTATAACTGTCACAAACTGACACCAATGCAAAAAAAAAACCTGCTATTGGTGTGACTGTGACAGGGGGTACAGGAGGGTGATCGGGGGGTGATGGGGGGTGTAAAGTGTGCCTAGTGTGTTCTACTGTAAGTGTAGTGTTGGTGCAACTCACATTGATGTCTTCTCTCCTCGGCGCCGGAACGAAAAGACCGGCTCGAGGAGAGATGACATCACTTCCTCTGCCGCTGTTTACATTACAGCAGCAGAGGAAGATTTTCATTCGTTGGGAGCGATCGCGAAGGGGTGGCCACGAATGAGTTGCCTCCCCCTCAACCTGGATCGCTCCCCTAATGAAGCCGACCGCACCACCACGGGAGGCAGATCACGTACCAGGTATGTGATTTTGCCTGCCCGTGCCATTCTGCCGCAGTATATCTGCGTTAGGCGGTCGGCAAGTGGTTAACATTTCCAAACACAAGACTTAATGGTTCGTCCACTTTCACTACAATCGCTCCTTGTAGTTCTCCAATACACTGAGCTCCCGGTCTCTCACTAGACCCACTGATACACTATCACTGAATCCCTTGAGCTCCTTCAATCTTTATGGTGGGATCTTCCTCAAGCGTCACCCCCGCTTCTCTGCTGGGTCCCTGGCTTGGCACTCTAGATACCTCTTAAGCTTCACCCACGCTGGCCTGCTCATTCCCTAGCTTGACATACAAGGCTGCTCTGCAAGCATCACCTCCGCAAGCATCACCTCCGCTGGCTGGGTCCCTGGCTTGATTCCCACTGAAGTTTCCCAATTCTTCACCGTCCCTGGTTGGTGAGAATTCTGCTCTGGTACTTGCTTCAGTTACTCACTGTGGATCCTAGTAATAAGGCAGATAGTCCCTTCCTGGCGACAGCTTCCCCTCTACCTCCAACCAAGACATGTTCTCCGTCCGACAGAACCGTCACTTTTGGTTAGACTGCAAGCTGCAATCCCAACCCCCTGCTGCTCTCTTGCTTCTGGATAGCCCCTTTAGACAGCCTAGCAGTCAGATGTGCCCGAGATAGGCCCAATCTCCGGCCTAGCAGCCCGGGCAATACAACACACATCCACCCAGATAGCCGTCCAGTTAACACAGAACACAGAACACCTGACCTCACCCGAATATAAAGGCCCTCCCAGCAGGCCAAGGGATTCGAGAAAACACCTGCCCATTGGCTGAGATACCCCATATACCCATAACCTGACTCGGGTTGCCCTTCTCATATCTAGTACCACCAAGTACCCAGCCACCTAGAAGTAGAAGAGAAAAGTGCAACAAGGCCAAACTTAGGGAGAAAATAAATGAACCTCTAGCAATCAACCAGGCTAACTACTTCTGGCAAATAAATTTGTGAGGAGCATCCCTGCCTAAACTCCAGGGTGCTACATCCTCCCCCTGCCCAAAAAAACAAAGTCTCAGAGATTTCAGAAAAATAATTTGAGCTCCCAAGCATGAGAGCAAATGTCCTGGCAAAAACTGGGATGGGTGGGGAAACAGGGAAAGAATAACAAGTAACAGTGTATTTGGCGTTCCACATGAAATAAACATGGTATTAGACACATGAGATAGTAGATCACATATGACAAGGAAATATCAAAAATAGTTATGTACATTTTTAAAAGTAAGCAAGAGCAATGGTATTGCTTCCTGACTATCTAATATATACAATAATAACAAGATATAGAAAGGATTAGGGTTGTTGTTCAGTTAGATCCCTGTCTCTCCTTAGCCAAGGAGGACGCGCTGACTCAGCAACAACTGAAAGAATAAACAGCAATGCAAAATGCATCCTATCCTATAGTAACATGGTGCAGTATTATACATACGTGATTAAGCAAGTTTCAATTGTCCTCAGCTGAAAACAGCATACAGTGAGGGAAAAAATTATTTGATCCCCTGCTGATTTTGTACGTTTGCCCACTGACAAAGAAATTATAGGTCTATCATTTTAATGGCCTGTTTATTTTAACAGTGAGAGACAGAATAACAACAAAAATATCCAGAAAAACGCATTTAAAAAAGTTATAAATTGATTTGCATTTTAATGAGTAAAAAAACATGACTTAGTACTTGGTGGCAAAACCCTTGTTGGCAATCACAGAGGTCAGACATTTCTTGTAATTGGCCACCAGGTTTGAACACATCTCAGGAGGGATTTTGTCCCACTCCTCTTTTGAAGTTGTTCTCCAAGTCATTAAGATTTCCAGGCTGACGTTTGGTAACTCAAACCTTTAGCTCCCTCCACGTATTATCTATGGGATTAAGGTCTGGAGACTGGCTAGGCCACTCCAGGACCTTAATGTGCTTCTTCTTGAGCCACTCCTTTGTTGCCTTGGTCATGTATTTTGGGTCATTTTCATGCTGGAATACCCATCCACGACCCACTTTCAATGCCCTGGCTGAGGGAAGGAGGTTCTCACCCAAGATTTGACAATATATGGCCCCGCCCATCGTTCCTTTAATGCGATAAAGTTGTCCTGTCCCCTTAGCAGAAAAACAGCCCAAGGCATAATGTTTCCACCTCCATGTTTGATGGTGGGGATGGTGTTCTTGGGGTCATCGGTAGCATTTCTCCTTCTCCAAACACAGCGCGTTGAGTTGAGTTGATGCCAAAGAGCTTGATTTTGGTCTCATCTGACCACAACACTTTCACCCAGTTCTCCTCTGAATAATTCAGATGTGCATTAGAAAACTTCAGACTACATGCACTTTCTTGAGCAGGGGGACCTTGTAGACGCTGCAGAATTTCAGTCCTTCACGACGTAGTGTGTTACCAATCGTTTTCTTGGGGACTATGGTCCCAGCTGCCTTAAAATCATTGACAAGATTCTCCCATGTAGTTCTGGGCTGATTCCTCAACGTTCTCATGATCACTGAAACTCCAAGAGGTGAGATATTGCATGTAGCTCCAGACCAAGGGAGATGGACACTTTCCCTTTAAGAGAGTGCTCCTAATCTCAGCTCGTTATATAGAAGACAACTGGGAGCCAGAAATCTTGCTTGATAGGGGATAAAATACTTATTTCACTCATTACAATGCAAATCAATTTATAACTTTTTTGAAATTTATGGATATTTTTGTTGTTCTGCCTCTCACTGTTAATATAAACCGACCATTAAAACTATAGACTGATCATTTCTGTGTCAGTGGGCAAACATAGAAAATCAGCAGGGGATCAAATACTTTTTTCCCTCACTGTAGCAGTGTAAATACACTCTATAGAATATTGCATTATTTACATTTTTGGAAGCAGATCCCATCCTCCGTGGAGAATACCACCTTCCTCACATTGATCAACAAACTTATATCAGCACATAAATTGAATAAAGTTCACTCAGGTCAGCACCGCTCACGCCACCTGGTGACCATACTACAAACAGTCAAGACATCTAGTTTAGTCCATTATTCATGAAAAAGAACAAATGCCGCGCTAAAGCAAAAGTATCAGACATTAATATGTGATATACAATATCTCAAGGTACAAATAATTACATGTGTGTAAAAAACAAATGAATCTAGAGACAGAAATAGGTTAGGAGTTAAACCTCTGAAGCGTCCGTATAGGATGTATACCTAAAAAAGTGTCCGTGTAAATGAGTCCATATATCTAAACCGGATATTTATATGTTAATAGTCCACGGATTTAGCGTGAATGATCATACATATAGAAGTCCATGAAATATCGAGTGAATTCAAAAATGTTATACACCTTAAAGTGTAAATAATATGATAATCAAGTGTTGATAGTAGATCCACCACCGTAATTGAAAATGGGGAGGGGCTTACCGGAAGAGGTGGACACAGATGGGTATACACTCACTGTGTCAATAAGGCTTGTATGGCTGTAGATCCCTGACGATGGAGTGGGAGTAGCAAAAATGCTTGTAGAGGGTATACACGGGAAAGGCAAATCCAATCAGGTGTCACCAGCGTGTAAGGGAAAAACATGAAAGTACATAGCGTAATACTGCGTAGATAGCCTTGAGGCAAATGTTAGCACAAATAATTACGTATGAACAGATCCATGAGTTGACCGGTGAAATGAAAAAGATATTAAACACCCAGAAGTGTAAATGACAAAATATTCAGGTGTTGATAGTAGGTCCACCACCATGAGTAAAAGTGGAGGGCTTACCAGAGCAAATGGACACCCACTGTGTTTATTGAGCTTGTATAGCTGTAGATCCCTGGAGACGGGATGAGAGTAGCCAAGGTACTTGTGGAGGGTATATATGATGAAGACAAATCCAATCACGTATCCACAGCATATAAAGAAAAAGTATAAAGGCACATAGCGTGATACTGTATAAAAAAGCTATGAAGGCGCACCCCAGATGATGTTACATAGTTACATAGTAGGTGAGGTTGAAAAAAGACACAAGTCCATCAAGTCCAACCTATGTGTGTGATTATGTGTCAGTATTACATTACATATCCCTGTATGTTGCGGTCATTCAGGTGATTATCTAATAGTTTCTTGAAGCTATCAATGCTCCCCGGTGAGACCATCACCTGTGGAAGAGAATTCCACATCCTTGCCGCTCTTACAGTAAAGAACCCTCTACGTAGTTTAAGGTTAAACCTCTTTTCTTCTAATTGTAATGAGTGGCCACAAGTCTTATTAAACTCTCTTCTGCGAAAGTTTTATCCCTATTGTGGGGTCACCAGTACAGTATTTGTAAATTGAAATCATATCCTCTCTCAAGCGTCTCTTCTCCAGAGAGAATAAGTTCAGTGCTCGCAACCTTTCCTCATAACTAAGATCCTCCAGACCCTTTATTAGCTTTGTTGCCCTTCTTTGTACTCGCTCCATTTCCAGTAAGTCCCTCCTGAGGACTGGTGCCTGGTAGGACGAAACGCGTCGGGAACGCTTGCTGACACTACTACACTGCCATTTTTACTCTCTCTCAGCGCTGTATTTTATCTTCACAAATGTGAGTGTTTTACTTTAATAAATACGCTTCATAGCTTTTTTATACAGTATCACGCTATGTGCCTTTATACTTTTTCTTTATATGCTGTGGATACGTGATTGGATTTGTCTTCATCATATATACCCTCCACAAGTACCTTGGCTACTCTCATCCCGTCTCCAGGGATCTACAGCTATACAAGCTCAATAGACACAGTGGGTGTACACCCATCCGTGTCCATTTGCTCTGGTAAGCCCCCCACTTTTACTCATGGTGGTGGACCTACTATCAACACCTGAATATTTTGTCATTTACACTTCTGGGTGTTTAATATCTTTTTCATTTCACCGGTCAACTCATGGATCTGTTCATACGGTCCGTATTGCTCTGCACCAAAAAAGAAACCTACTTTCATTTTAGAACACACAAACACAATCAAATATGGGATTTGCATGCAACTGTGAAACAGGGGACTCTCATATAAGGGGGACTCTCATGTAAGGGGGACTTTGATCTGGACCCTGAAGATAAGGGGGCACTTTGATGGGGACTCTCATGTAAGGGGGACTTTGATCTGGACCCTGATGTAAGGGGGTACTTTGATGGAGACTCTCATGTAAGGGGGACTTTGATCTGGACCCTGATGTAAAGGGGGGGACTTTGATGGGGACTCTCATGTAAGGGGGACTTTGATCTGGACCCTGATGTAACGGGGGGCTTTGATGGGGACTCTCATGTAAGGGGGACTCTGTTCTGGATCCTGATGTAAGGGGGGACTCTGATAGGGTCTCTCATGTAAGGGGGACTTTGATCTGGAACCTGATGTAAGGGGGCACTTTGATGGGGACTCTCATGTAAGGGGGACTTTGATCTGGACCCTGATGTAAAGGGGGGACTTTGATGGGGACTCTCATGTAAGGGGGACTTTGATCTGGACCCTGATGTAAGGGGGCACTTTGATGGGGACTCTCATGTAAGGGGGACTCTGATCTGGACCCCGATGTAAGGGGGGACTTTGATGGGGACTCCTCTCATGTAAGGGGGACTTTGATCTGGACCCTGATGTAAGGGGGCACTTTGATGGGGTCTCTCATGAAAGGGGGACTCTGATCTGAACCCTGATGTAAGGGGGGACTTTGATGGGGACTCCTCTCATGTAAGGGGGACTTTGATCTGTACCCTGATGTAAAGGGGCACTTTGATGGGGACTCTCATGTAAGGGGGACTCTGATCTGGACCCTGATGTAAGGGGGGACTCTTATGGGGTTTCTCATGTAAGGGGGGCTCTGATCTGGATCCTGATGTAATTGGGGACTTCGATGGGGTCTCTCATGTAAGGGGGACTTTGATCTGGACCCTGATGTAAGGGAGGACTCTTATGGGGTCTCTCATGCAAGGGGGGCTCTGATCTGGATCCTGATGTAAGGGGGGACTCTGATAGGGTCTCTCATGTAAGGGGGACTCTGATCTGGTCCCTGATGTAAGGGGGGACTCTTATAGGGTCCCTCATGTAAGGGGGCTCTGATCTGGATCCTGATGTAAGGGGGCACTCTGATAGGGTCTCTCATGTAAAGGGGACTCTGATCTGGACCCTGATGTAAGGGGGGACTCTTATGGGGTCTCTCATGTAAGGGGGGCTCTGATCTGGTCCCTGATGTAAGGGGGAGCTTCGATGGGGTCTCTCATGAAAGGGGGACTCTGATCTGGACCCTGATGTAAGGGGGGGCTCTGATGGGGACTCTCATGTGACAACACTCAGCCCCTCCCCCACAATGATCAGCAGAGTTGTCACCCGTGTCAGTGGAGATCTCCGGGCCTTCATAGAAAGTGAGATTCCTGTATCCCCGTCCTCTCCACTCACAGAGATACAATTGTGCTTTCTGATGGTTTGTACGAGAAGTGACTCCCGGAGAATGAAGTCCGTAGGGGGGGGGGTGTCCACCTCTACTTCCAACATCACCCCTACAGAGACCAATCAGAGCGGAGACTGTGGGCCAGGCCTTCTCGTCCAACATCAGTACCTGATTTCACAAATGCTCTTCTGGAACAATGGTAAAACATTCCCATAGACACACTCCTAAACCTTGTGGACAGCCTTCCCAGAAGAGTTGAAGCTGTTATGGCTGCAAAGGGCGGGGCCAACTCAATTTTGAACCCTACGGACTGAGACTGGGATGCCATTAAAGTTCATGTGTGTGTAAAGGCAGGCACTATATACTTTTGGTAATATAGTGTATGTAGGTTGGCATGAAGGCATTCCTCTGGAAAAAAACACAATGACAATTATATGTATGAATGAAAGAGGGGGGGGGGGGGTCACACTAATTTCTGGGTCTAGCATTGTCAGGGTAATGGGGCTGGACACCCATTTATGTCATAGTTCATCCAAGAGATGAGGTTTCTTCCTAAGTCCAATAATAAGCTTATACAAAGGCGGACTATCATCTGTCAGTTGAAGCCAGGTGGTCAGAGTAGGACGAGTAGTTCCTTTCCAAGACAGAAGTACAGTCTTCTTGGCAATGAAGTACATACCGTGCCTTGCAAAAGTATTCACCCCCTTGGCATTTTTCCTGTTTTGTTGCCTCACACCCTGGAATTAACATGGATTGTTTGAGGATTTGCATCATTTCATTTACAGAACACGCCCACAACTTGGAAGATTTTTTAAATTTTTTTATTGTGAAGCAAACAACAAAAAGGACAAAATAACAGAAAAAGTCAATGTGCAAAACTATTCACCCCCCTAAAGTCAATACTTTGTAGAGCCACCTATCACAACTCCAAGTCGCTTTGGATAAATCTCTATGGGCTTGCTACATCTTACCACTGGGATTTTTACCCATTCCTCCTCCAAAACTGCTCCAGCTCCTTCAAGTTGGATGGTTTGCGCTTGTGAACAGCAATCTTTAAGTCTGACCACAGATTTTCTATTGGATTGAGGTCTGGGCTTTGACTAGGCCATTCCAACACATTTACATGTTTCCCCTTAAACCACTCAGGTGTTGCTTTAGCAGTGTGTTTGGGGTCATTGTCCTGCTGGAAGGTGAACCTCCGTCCTAGCCTCAAATCACATACAGAGTGCTACAGGTTTTGCTCAAGAATATCCCTGTATTTAACACCATCCATCTTTCCCTCAACTCTGACCAGTTTCCCAGTCCCGACTGCTGAAAAACATCCCCACAGCATGATGCTGCCACCACCATGTTTCACAGTGGGGATGGTGTTCTTTGGGTGATGTGATGTGTTGGGTTTGCACCAGACATAGCGTTTTCTTTGATGGCCAAAAAGTTCAGTTTTAGTCTCATCAGACCAGAGCACCTTCCTCCATACATTTTGGGAGTCTCCAACATGCCTTTTCGCAAACTCAAAACGTGCCATTTTGTTTTTTGCTGAAAGTAATGGCTTTCTTCTGGCCACTCTGCCATGAAGCCCAACTCTATGGAGCGTATGGCTTATTGTGATCCTATGTAGAGATACTCCAGTCTCTGCTGTGGAACTCTGCAGCTCCTCCAGGGTTACCTTAGGTCTCTGTGCTGCCTCTCTGATTAATGCCCTCCTTGCCCGGTCCATGAGTTTTGGTGTGCGGCCGTCTCTTGGCAGGTTGGCTGTTGTGCCATGTTCTTTCCATTTGGTTATGATAGATTTGATGGGGCTCCTAGGGGTCATCAAAGATTTGGATTTTTTTTTTATAACCTAACCCTGACTTGTACTTCTCAACAACATTGTCCCTTACTTGTTTGGAGAGTTCCTTGGTCTTCATGGCAGTGTTTGGTTAGTGGTGCCTCTTGTTTAGGTGTTGCAGCCTCTGGGGCCTTTCAGAAAAGTGTGTCTATGTAATGACAGGTCATGTGACACTTAGATTGCACACAGGTGGACATCATTTCACTAATTAAGTGACTTCTGAAGGTAATTGGTTGCACCAGAGCTTTTTATTGGCTCCATAACAAAGGGGGTGAATACATACGCACATGACAATTATCCGTTTTTTATTTCTGAAAAATAGTTTTATGTATATATTTTTCTAATTTTACTTCACCAACTTAGACTAAAAAAAAAAGCCAAGGGGGTGAATACTTTTGCAAGGCACAGAGAATCCTCCATAGAGATCTATGGGGACATGCTGGGACTTGTAGTTCATACAGAGAATCCTCCATAGAGGTCTATGGGGACATGCTGGGACTTGTAGTTCATACAAAGAATCCTCCATAGAGGTCTATGGGGACATGCTGGGACTTGTAGTTCATACAGACAATCCTCCGTAGAGGTCTATGGGGACATGCTGGGACTTGTAGTTCATACAGAGAATCCTCCATAGAGATCTATGGGGACATGCTGGGACATGTAGTTCATACACAGAGAATCCTCCATAGAAGTCTATGGGGACATGCTGGGACATGTAGTTCATACACAGAGAATCCTCCATAGAGCTTTATGGGGGACATGCTGGGACATGTAGTTCATACAGAGAATCCTCCATAGAGGTCTATGGGGAAATGCTGGGACATGTAGTTCATACAGAGAATCCTCCATAGAGGTCTATGGGGACATGCTGGGACTTGTAGTTCATACAGACAATCCTCCGTAGAGGTC